>CAUYQG010124396.1:0-121510 GCA_963574415.1 Tarsius wallacei | reverse complement strand
AATAAATCAAAAAATTAGCCAGGTATGGTGGTGCATGCGCGACACGGTGAGACTCCAACTCAAAAAAAAAACCCAAGTCTTTGTCTAGTAGGTCTACCATCAGGTCTTTTTCAGGGACAGTTTCTATTTATTTATTTATTTTTACTTTGAATGTACCTTACTTTCCTGTTTCTTTGTAGGACTTGTGGATTTTTGTTTAAAATTGGGTATTTGACTACAATAAGACAATAGCACTAGAAAGCAAATTCTTCTCCTTCTCCAGGGTTTGCTGGTTTGTTTGTTTGTTTTTTTTCCTTTTTATTGTAGATTGTTTCTGTGCCAAGCAGCAGCCTGTGGTATAAAGTTAAGGTCTTCTGAGCTTTTCCCTGGGTATGCCTGGCCATTTTCTAATTTCCTTCATATACGCAGTTGTTTCTCAGTGTCCTACTCTTTAATATCTGGCTCCCAAAAGGGGGGAAAGTAAAAAATGAAGAGAGGGAATTAAAAGGGCATTAGCTCTTTAAATCCTTTGGTGTCATTTCAGCTATAGACTTGCAACAAATGGGGGGAGTTGCAATAACAATGGCTCCCACCCCTTTGTTTGCACCTGTGTGATAAGCAGCAGCAATGAGTGATCAGGGCATGTATCTCCCATAGTTGGAGAACAAAGTCCTTTTGGCCTACTCTGGCTCCCACAGATGTTTGTAAGCTGCTCCAGGAGGGGCACACAGCTATCTGTCACGTGGCTGAGTGTTGAGGAAGGAGTAGATGTGACTATGTTAAGAGCAGAAATGGACCAAAATTTTCCACAATTTCTCTGGATGTTGCAGTCTCCAGATTCCCATAAAATTATAAGGCAGATTCTACCAGTGCAATTTTTGTCTGGGTGAGAAGCCAAATTTCTGGTGCCTCCTACTCTGCCGTCTTCCAAGAATCCTCTCCTCCCAATTTTGACAGTTTTCATTGCCTTTATGGAGGATTGTATTTTCAGAGGTCCTTACTCTGCTATTCAAAAATTGATATTCCTGGACAACTTTTCACAATGTATTTCAAATTAATATTTTACCACTTTCAGTGGAATGCAGAACTCTTACCACCTTATAGGTCCCTTTGCCCTCCCCCATTTATGTTGTAGTTGTCATATATATTCCATCTACATCCACTGGAAACCCCATCAGACAATGTTATATGTTATATGTTTTCTTTCAACCACCATATATATTTATAAGAACTCAAAAGGAGACAAGTAGTCTATTATGTATTGACCTTGCTACTTACCACTTTTATTGCTTTTCCTTTATCCTGACATTTCTCTGCTATCATTTCTTTTCAACCTGAATAACTTCCTTTAGTCTTTATTTTTAAAAATGTGTGCTGGTGATGAACTCTCTTAGCTTTTCTTCCTCTGAGAATGTCTTTAGTTTGCCTTCATTCCTGAAGAATATTTTTACTAGACATAGAATTCCAGATTGGCTGCATTTTAGGCTTTTATTCAAGGTGGGAAAAAAAAACAGTAGAAAAAAAGTTGGGAAACTCACCCTTGATTTGATAGTTCTTTGACTTCTGGTCTCCTTACCCCATAAACCTGCTATCATTTACTTTTCAAAATTCTCAGATCCTGTTCTGTGCATCTGTGCAAGGTTTTAAATTGCATTCAGTGGGAAAAACAGAATGGAATGCATTATCTCCATTTTGATAGGAATTAGATACGTCTCCTTTTCTTTATTCTTTTTTTTTTTTTTTTTTTTGAGTTGGGAGTCTCACTCTGCCACCCAGGCTGGAGTGCATCCGTTTCTTATTCTTGGGTATATATATATTCTTGGGTATTATATAAATATATATATTTTTTGATATAAGTCATTGGTCAGACATATGTACCTCTTGGCGTGTGGTTTGACTATTCAATTTCTTTTGAGTTGGAGTCTCACTCTGTGGCCCCAGATAGAGTGCAGTGGAACGATCACGGCTCACTGGAGCCTCGAACTCCTGGGCTCAGGTGATCCTTCCACCTCTGCCTCCTGAGTAGCTGGGACTACAGGAACATGCCACAATGCCCAGCTAATATTTTGATTTTTTTGTAGAGACGATGTCTTGCTATGTTATCTAGTCTGGTGTCAAATTCCTGGGCTCAAACAGTTCTCTTGTTTTGAACTCTCAAAGTGCTGGAATTACAGGCATGAGCCACTGTGCCTGGCCTGACTATTCAATTTCTTAATGGTGTCTTTTGATGAACAGAGCCTTTTATTTTGATGAAGTCCATTTTATCATCATTTTTCTTTCTGATTAATGCTCTCTGGGTCTCATATAAAAAAAATTTTTGAGCCGGGCTCAGTGGCTCAGGCTGTAATCCCGCGCTTTGGGAGGCTGAGGTGAGTGGACTGCCTGAGCCCGCGGGTTCGAGACCCACCTGGGCAACTTGGTGAGCCCTCATCTCTACAATAAATCAAAAAATCAGCCTGGCGTGGTAGCGCATGCCTGTAATTCTGGCTACTCGGAAGGCTGAGGCAGAAGGATCGCCGGAGCCCAGCAGGTCTAGGCTGCGGTGGCCGGGAGCGGCCACTGCACTCCAGTCTGGGAGACAGAGTGAGACTCCAACTCAAAAAAAAAAAAAAAAAATTTTATTTACCCTAAGGCTTAAAATGTATTTTCCTATTATAAGCTTTATCATTTTAGATTTTATGTTTAGGTATATGATCCTTTTTTGTTTGTTTGTTTTTTGTTTTTGAGTTGGAGTCTCACTGTCACCCAGACTGGAGTGCAGTGGCATGCTCCTGGCCACCGCAGCCTCTACCTGCAGGGCTCCAGCGATCCTTTCAAAACCTCAGTCTTCCAAGTAGCTAGAACTACAGGTGCACGCTACCATGCCCGGCTAATTTTTTGACTTATTGTAGAGACGAGGTCTCGCCAAGTTGCCTGGGTGGGTCTTGAACCCGCGGCCTCAGGCAATCCACTTGCCTTGGCCTCCCAAAGTGCTGGGATTACAGGTTGAGCCACTGAGCCCGGCCATGATCCATCTTTTTTTCTTAATTCTGCATATGGTTTAGGGTAAGAATCAAGGTTCATGTTTTCTCTCTATGTATATGTGGTTATTCCAGTACTATTCATTGGATACACTCTTATATTTAAACAATACAATTTAACTTTAGCTTGCCTATATTTGGAATGCATTCTCTCATATTCAATGTTTTACATCAAAATGAAAACAAATCACTGAACTTGCTAAACATATTAACTTTATCAATGTAATTCGTTTCCTTTGCCTTTACATTTTTTTAAAAAATTATTTTACACAGCACTGATCTTTGCCTTTTATGCTCTTCAAATTATTATTTTGAGAATGGAACCATAAGCTTCACAAGATTACCAAAGATGTCTATGTCACAACACATGTTAAGAAGGTTTGGTGAGTGGAAAGACACTAAGTTTTAGAATCATAGAGCTCTAGGTTAAATGCCTGTTTGCTGCTTCCTAGCTGTTATCTGAGTACATCACTCAATCTTCTTTCGTCTTCCACACTTCCACAGATTCAATAAATGTCTGTTGAGCACCTACCCCCCCGCCAGGTGTTAACCTTGTGAATTTAATACAGAGAGACATACTCTGTTTTTTGGGGGGGTTTTTTTGTTTTGTTTTTTTTGAGTTGGAGTCTCACTCCGTCGCCCAGACTGGAGTGCAGTGGCCGCTCCCGGCCACCGCAGCCTCGACCTGCCGGGCTCCGGCGATCCTTCCGCCTCTGCCTTCTGAGTAGCTGGAACTACAGGCGTGCGCTACCATGCCCGGCTAATTTTTTTGATTTATTGTAGAGGTGAGGTCTCGCCAAGTTGCCCAGGTGGGTCTCGAACCCGAGGGCTCAGCCAATCCACTCACCTCAGCCTCCCAGGGTGCGGGATTACAGGCTGAGCCACCGAGCCCGGCCATTTTTTTTTTTTTTTTTTTTTAGTTGGAGTCTCACTCTGTCAGCCAGGCCGGAGGGCAGTGGCACACTCCTGGCCATCGCAGCCTCGACCTGCTGGGCTCCTGCGATCCTTCCACCTCAGCCTTCCAAGTAGCCAGAACTACAGGTGTGCGTTACCACCCCCAGCTAATTTTTGATTTATTGTAGAGATGAGGTCTCGCCAAGTTGCCTGGGTGGGTTTCGAACCCGTGGACTCAGGCAATCCTCTCGCCTCAGCCTCCCAAAGTATTGGGATTATAGGCTGAGCCACCGAGCCCGGCCGACATACCCTTTTCTGTACAGAGTTTACAACTGAGTTGGGGAGGCAGACAAGTCAATAGGCCGCTGCACAACATTGAGGTAAGTGCTTTGATAATAGAAGGTCAGAGCTCTATGGGAGCTCAGAGATGGGGCTCCCAGCCTAAACTTTTGGGGTCAGAAAAGACTTCCAGAGACAAGGACACTAAACTGAGAGACCTGAAGGATAAATGGACATTAGCCAAGTGAAGACGGGAGAAGCATGACCCAGGCAGGGGGATGAATCATTAAGAGACATGCTATATTTGTTTTTGTTTTGAGTTGGAGCCTTACTCTGTCCACCCAGGTTGGAGTGCAGTAGCATGCTCACGGCCACCCTAGTGTTGACCCTCTGCGCTCAGGCGATCCTTCTGCCTCAGCCTTACAAGTAGCCGGAACTACAGGCCCGCGCTACTCCCTCCCCCCCAGCTAATTTTTGATTTATTGTAGAGATGAGATCTTGCCAAGTTGCCTGGGCTGGTCTCGAACCCGCGGGCTCAGGCAATCCACTCGCCTCGGCCTCCCAAAGTGTTGGGATTACAGGTTGAGCCACCGAGCCCAGCCAACATGACATATTTGATAAACAGAGATCAGGATGGGAAGAACCAAGGCATAGCAGTACAAGGCACAACTACAGAAGGGGTCAGACTGGAGGGTCTTGTTCGCCATCTTATGGACATTAGCTTTATCTTAAGAACTGTGGGAAGTCCTAGCGGGTCGTGGTGGCGTGTAGTTCCAGCTACTTGGAAGGCTGAGGTGGAAGGATCGCCTAAACCCAGCAGGTCGAGGCTGCGGTGGCCGTGAGCGTGCCACTGCACTCCAGCCTGGGCAACAAAGAGTGAGACACCAACTCAAAAAAAAGAAAAAAAAAGAATTGACCTGTGGTTGAACGTGGTGGTTCACGCTTGTAATCTCAGCACTTTGGGAGGTGGAGGCAAAAGGATTGCCTGAGTCCGGGGATTCAAAACCAGCCTGGGCAACTTGGTGAGACCTTGTCTCTACAATAAATCAAGAAAATTAGCCTTTGAGGCTGTGGTGGCCATGAGTGTGCCACTGCACTCTGGCCTGGGTGACAGAGACTCCGACTCAAAAAATAAAAAAATAAAAAGAACAGTAGGAAGTCATTGATGGAGTTTTACATGGGCCGTAATAGGGTCGGATTTAATTTTTTAAAAAAATCACTTTGTTTTTGTGAACAGTGCATTAGAAGGATCACAACTGGAGACAGGCACGATTTGATATTACTGGAGAAATCCTTCTAGAGAGGGTAAGTGCATGAGTTTTGGCAATGGGGATGGAGGTGAGTGGTTAGATTTGAGAAACAATTAGGAGGTAAACTCAAGAATATTAGAGAATGTAGGGAATGAGAAAGAGGGGGACTCAGATTTTTGGATGGAGGATGGATGGCTGTGCCATTCATTGGGAAAAATGAGGGTTGGTGGGAGAACATAAGGTAAAATCTGAATTCATGGGGTTTGAGTATGTCCAACAGACGCTTGGCCATATTGGTCTGGAAATTGGAAGAGAGGTTCGGAGTGGAGAGCCATCTGTGTCCATATGGTAAGATGTTACAGGCGGCATTCTTTCTTTCCTCCCGTCCTTTCAGTATCTGTTAAGGATGTCCTATATGCTGGATGTTGAGGATACAGCAGTGAACAAGAACACGTGGTTCCTATCCTCAACCAGTTTACAGTCTACCTCTTTGAACCTGCTCTTAATCTGTAAAATGAAGATGATAAAAAAGAACGAAATCATGAATTTTGCAGGACCTGGATACATCTAGAGTTCATAATACTGAGTGACCTCTCACAGAAACAAAAAACTGAGTATCACATGTTCTCACTCACAGTAGACCTTGATCATCCAACGTATTACCACAAGAAAATGGCTGACAGTGGTGGGAAACTATGGGGGGGGGATAGGGGAAGGGATTAATGGCAGTAAATACCTGTCTGGGGAGGGGGGGACACTTATTATCAACAAGGGTGCCTAAACGAGACATATTTGTGTACCTAACCCTTAACTGTACCCCTCAATATCACAATTTAAAAAAAAGAAAAAAAATTCTCAACTATTAACAAATTAAAAATAAATAACAATAATAATAATAATAATAATGATGATGATGATGATGATGTTGTTAAAGCTGAGGCTGAAGCTGAAACTCTGACCTTACTGGTGATATATAAATTGACACTCTTTGTGGGATTGACGCTGGACATTGCCAGGGGAGGGAGAAGAGGAGGCATGTCACAACACACTGGGTACCTGGTCCATATCAGGAGGAGAGAGGGCCAACTAGGAGCTCAAATTTCACTTACATGAAACTTACTTATGGTAAATACTCATTTGTAGCCCACAACTCTAAAATAAAATAAATTTTTAAAATAAGGATAATAAATTGAGCCTCTTTTATAGGTAAACCTTTTGGCAGTGTTTCAAGAGTCTTAAAAATATTCACACTCATTTACCCTGTAATTTCTTTATGGAGAATACTTGGAAATTAAGAAATTTTTGAAAATAGGTATGTGTATTTATCCTCAATGTGAATTTCCACAGCAAAATATTGAAAATATCCTATGTGTTTATGATACACATATATAAATGAAATATACAACCAAAAAATTACATGTGCCAAGAGTTTTTGGTAATGTAAGGAGATGCTAATAGATTATATTTAGAAAAAGACAAATAGAATACAGATTCTAACTGATTATCTCTTATTTGAAGAACTAGTTGATTTTAGAAAAAGATGCTTTTTGGAGGGCTTGGCTGGACATGGTGGCTCAGCCTGTAATCTCAGCAATTTGGGAGGCCAAGGCGAGAGGATTGCCTGAGCCCGCGGGTTCAACACCAGCCTGGGCAACTTGGTGAGACCTCGTCTCTACAATAAATCACAAAAATTAGCCAGACGTGGTGGCGTGCGTCTGTAGTTCCAGCTACTTGGAAGGCTGAGATGGAAAGATCGCCTAAGTCCAGCAGGTAGAGGCTGCAGTGGCCGTGAGCATGCTGTTGCACTCCAGCCAGCCTGGGTGACAAGAGTGACACTCCAACTCAATAGATAGATAGATAGATAGATAGATAGATAGATAGATAGATAGATAGATAAAAGAGATGCTTTTTGGAGGGCGTTCCTGTTTTAATTATATGTATATATAACATATAATATGCACTATAATGTGACTTTAAAGGACTAAAATAATTGCAATACACTGTTTATAGACAAATATCAAAGGTGGTGAGATTATGAATAATAGTTTTCAATGATTTATATTTTAATTTTTTTGTAAGACTGTTACTTTTGTAATTGGAAAAAAATTGTAGGATTATAACTTGAAATATGGAATGTTTGTCTTTTTCTTTTTTTAGGTCTTCTGTGATAAATAAGTCTATATAGATATTTAACTCTTAGAAAAATTATTTGTATTTAATATGTGTCAGACACTATGCTAAGCAACTGAATATATCTCATTTAATCCTTGTGATAAATGAAAAATAGATATTAACTTTATCTTTATGTGTGAAGAATCCAAGGCTCAAAAACTGTAAGCATCTTGCCCAAGGTCATATGGCTAAGAAGAATCAGGATTGGTCTTTGAACACCATATTAATTTCACTTTATTATCAGTACTGACATGCCTAGCATGGCCTTCCTTGCAGACTAAATTCTTTATTAAGAAGAAAAATAAATTATAAATTTAATAATTTAAGGAATAAGATTAAAATGTACTTTTAATTTGAGTTTTGCTTTACCTTTGTTTGTTTGTTTAGAGATTTGAAGAACAGAAAAGGAATTCAAGAAGTGACTTTTCTTAAATCAGCCAACATTGTTTCAGCTTTTCAAATGGAAGTAAAACAATTAGCCATCTACAGGAAGAGCTATTTGTTATCAACCATAATTTCTGTTATATACCTAGTCTAGGAACATCACCTTCAGGTGCACGATATGTTCTTCACTAATAATGCAATAAAGGCACTAGGAATATTTCCTGTAGGCCTCTGCTGCAGTATTTTGTGATTGATCTCAAAGGAGTGGGCAAATGACTGTCTTCACGGCTGTGTTAAATTACTAAGATTCTATTTCTTAAACTTCTCTCAAACCAGTTCATCAAAAACACCTTGTAAACATAGGATGACCTGGGACTTCTGAGATAGCTTTATTCTTGTTTTCTTATTGTTGTTTAGATTCCTTTCTTAATTGTTTTATGCCTAAGTAGAAGCCATTTTAAGCACCCTCCCCATGTTAGAGCAAAGCAACACAGGGGAATAAAATCAATATCAGCCACTTGGAGGATGTTTGGGGTTTTTTTCAAGGCATGTCATATGCGTGAGCCTGAAGCTAGAAGGCAACTCAACAATGCCCAAAAGAAGATCTTCACCCTTTCTTCTTTTTCTCCCTCTTCTTAAAAAAGTAGAGGAACACAGTTCAGACCCCACCCGCAAGAATCTTCCCTTGACAAGGAGGACAAAAAGATTATAGTTGAACTTCTATTCTCTTGTTATTTGTATAGGTAAGTTCTTGCAATGGAGGAATTAACCACAATCTGAAAAGTCTATTTTAATATCTCTGTGTGCTTTTTATTTTTTAAAAAATACTTTCTTCTTTCATCTTTGCTTCACACTCTACTACAAATTATGCTGGTTCTATTCCTCTGGTGCATTAAGCTAGCGAGTTGCTGTGTCTCAGCTCTCCATGTGGGTTCTGACATCAAAGCCTTGGGCCAATTTTATTTCATTTGTATTTGCTGTCAGAACAATGTCTTTATTCTAAAATGCCCTTCTCAAATCACCTCTCAGGTGGTTTGATAGAAGCAGCATGCAGTAGAAAAGTATCTTTTTAAAAAATCCATGTTATTTCTTTTATGTTTTACTCTGTGAATACTGAATGCACACTTAGTGAAGCAACATCCTGAGTTCCATTTTTCAGATGAAAAGTACCTTTTATTTTAAATTTCCCTGAGACGATAGGTTTTCCTTCTATAGAAGGGGCTTTTGTTGGAGGGGGGGGGTGGTTTATTCAAATTACTGCTCCATGATAAACATTTTTACAATATCACTTGTTTTAGACTGCCAGATGACACCTAGATTGATTTGATTTTGTTAAAAAATCTCACAAAATAAAGACTGAAATGCATTTAGGAAGCTGACAGGCTGTAGAATTCCATCACGTCAAATTAGCATGAGAAGGGAAATGAGGGCGAGGGTGGACTCGAATCCCATCATCTTGCCTAACTGTGCTGCGTAAATGTGAAGCGTTCATAAGAAAACACCTTTCTCTCCTATAATGCGTGCATTGTAGGAAGCAAAAGGGAGGGGGAAGAGGAGATTTAAGAAGAAATTGCAGTAAGCTGGCAGGTAGTGGGCAGGGGATCAATCCAGTTTGTCACGTTAAGGACTGAAAAAAAAATCCATCTTAGAATGACATTGATGACTCAGAGTATTCAGTTCAGATGAGACTAAAGTAAATGGCAGTGGAAAGCCCAGAAGTAAACAGGGAATTAATACCCACCCCCTCCCGAGAATGCTGGGAGAAAGGGAGTCCAGCAAAACAGCGCAGAGGCCTTTTCTGCCAGGCATTTGTGAGGGAGTTACAGTTCTTGGCCACTCTCGTCATTTCTGCTTGACCACAATGTCAGACATCCTCAGTGGAGTTCAACCTTTCCTTGGCTGATCTTTGCAGACAGCAGGCAGCTGAGAGCCAACAGGTATGCACGTCTATTTTCTATGTCTGAGCTAGGCTAGGGAGAGGACAATTTGCACAGGCCCACAGGCTCATGTGCTGTTCTTAAAGAAGTCATTGGTGTGGGTCCAGCTTATACCAGCTGCCTCACATGCGCTATAGCTTCCTGCTTCTCATTTGCCCCCATCAGCATCGCAGAAGAGGTATATCCTCAGACTTGTCCCAACTCCTTTGACCCTCTCCATTCTGAGTAACTACAAGGTAATGGCCCCTCTTTCTCCTTTATTGCACTTTTCCTAATTTGCAGGTTTATATGTATTTGTGTGCTTGTTGGTTTAGTTTCTGACTTTCCCCCTAGAGAGCAAACCAGCAAACCCCACGAGGCATGTCTTATTTGCCACCATATCCCCACTTGCAAACACAGTGTCTGGCACATAGTAGGGCCTCAGTAACTATATGTGGAATGAATGATTGAATGGTTGAATGGATGTGTCCATGAATTTAAAATATATGTTCCTAGGGAATAGAATATAGAGTTTCTAGCATATAAATCTGGTCAAGTCAGAAAAGAAAGATATTTTGTCAAGTTGCATCAATTCTATGATTTTCTCGTATTTCAGATTCTTTGAAATGGGATAGATCTTATAATTTATGGAGAATTAAATCAGTAGAGTTTTTCTTTCTTAATAGCACATAAATATAGTGGTGGGACCTACAATCATTGGTCATAGCCAATATAAAGTCAAATAAAAAACATCTGTATGGATATTGTCACTCACAAGCTTCCCAGGGTTCTTTCAGACTGGAGCTTATCAAACTTTATATCAGAATCACCTTTTAAAAATGCGTTTTCTTGGGATCAGCTCCAGATGTTATGATTCAGAAAGTCTGAAGAAAGGCCCAGGAATCAGCACTTTTAAAGCTTTCCAATGTTTTTGCTGCAGGCTACACTTTGCCTTCACTTTGATAAATACTCTATACGACAAAGTTCTTCAAATGTGTCTCCATTTCTGTTAAGGAAACTGAAAAAGTTCCAATAATTCTTAACAAGTCATTGAAGGTCTAGTCTTCAAAATAGAACTAACCAGAGAAATATAGATCCCACTGCCTAAGGTCATTCATGACTGTTCCTACAGGAAGAACATTAGTAACTGCCTAGCACCCCCACTGACTGTTCTACTACTAGAAAATGCAACTGGATTTTTGGCCATACAGTGTCCTTTAACCAAACTTACATTAGAAAGTGTAATCGTTGAGCCACAGTAACATATCCAAGAGGTGACATCTGGGTGGATTTGCAGAAGGATTTGGGTGGATTTAGCAGTTCTCAGGTGAACAAGGGCTGAGAATGGGCTATTCTAAACAGGCAGAATAGCATATGCAAATAGGTAGATATGGATGTCACCTCAAATCCCTTTTAGAAGCAATCAATAGTTATAAATGAAAATATTATTACCATCTTCTTTCTGTAAAAGACTTTCATTTATTAAAACAGGTAATTAATTTAATATATAATGCTTTACTCACAACTACCCATGAAAAACAAGAACAATACTTGTGGTAGAAGCCTTTACGATGGGCTTGAATGATCCTTACCTCCTTGTTTTCATGCCTTTGTGTAGTCTGTGTCCCTTGAGCGTGGGCTGAAGCTAGTGACCTGCTTCTAGTGAATAGAAAACCACAAACATGATGGTATGTTACTTCCAAGACCAAGTTACAAAAATAACTTGCTTCCATCTTGGTCATATTCTCATTTTCTTGCTCTGAGGAAACCAGCCACCATATTTTGAGTGGTCCTGTAAAGGACCACAAGCAAGGAACTGCAGGAGGCCTCCAGCCAACACCTGAGATGAACTGAATTCTGCCAATAATCAGGCCAATAAGCTTGGAAACAGACCCCACCCAACACCCTCAGTTAAAGCCTTCAGGTAAGACCACAGCTCTGTTTGACAGCTTGACTATAACCTCATAAGAAAACCAGAACCAGATACATCAGCTAAATTGGATTCAAGTTCCAGATCCACAGAATAAGATAATGTGTTTGTTGTTTTACTCTTCTAAGTTTGAAGCCATTTGTTATATAGCAGAGAATAAATAACATCATAACATTTTTTAGCATTTTATGTTATCTCACTAGATACTCATAATATCCTTGAAAGGTAGACAGGACAGATATTATTACCTTCATTTCACAGATGAGGAAACTGAATCCAAGAACTTTGTTACTTTAAAAGGTCATTTGACTCAGATATAGTACTACTGAAACTCATACCTAGATGCCAAGCTCATTCCTTTCAACCACATTTGCAAGAGCATTAAATTAAGTGTCTGCAGAACTGAGTCCTGATCCTATCTGTCACTATACCAAATACTATCAGTGCCAATGATTAGCTCATTTAACCCGCCTGGATATTAGATTCTTCGTGGATACAATAAGATTGTTGAGTTGGGATCACTAAAGTCCCTCTTAGCTCAAAATTTTTCCATTTTATAAAAGGAAGACAAAATGATGTAACTGACATTATTTAGATAGTTAGAAGTATAATCAAGAAAACTGTCTTTCAACTCCAGTCTCTGTCCACTATTCTGTGCTAATCACTCTCGTTTCCCTTACCACCAATTCTGGGAGGAGTATGGGGTTTCATTGTCCCATCTTTAAGTTTCCTCTTGAGGAATAGTCCCGTTATTACCTTCACAGATCGAGCAATGCCTTGCTCTGGAGGCCATAAAATGCTAGGTGACAGAAGGCCATTTTTTATCAGCTGGCTCTATTCACTACAATGTTGAGTTATCCATGCTCAGAAAATCCTAATCTCATTTCTAGGACTTACCCCTTTTAGTTAGTACCTAAAAATTTGGAGAGCCAGAGGCAACACCAAGATAAATCAACATAAAATATTTTGCTTAACTACTCGTTGAAAGAACTTGCCATTACATGATGAGTTAACAGTAAGTTATTGGAAATGTGACTATCTTTATTGTAAATGATTTTTTAAAAATCTACACAGGAGAGGAGTGGGAGAGTAAATGTACTGTGCCATTATGAACCTGTCAGTCATACATGTATGAGACATCAGCTCCATCTAGAACAAAATTTCCTGCCACTCAGAAATCATGTTTAACATTAATCTGTTATTCTGATCTGTACTCACCACATTTTTGATGGACAGATGAACTTATAAAATTTTTAATACAGCCATTTTCTAAAAAGCTAAAACTTGGAGTTAAATTTACTCTTTCATAAGAGTTAACCATAATTATCTAATGTCCATTTCCATTGTTCATTCTCCTCTCAGCTATCTTAAATACCTGGTGAGAATATGCAGAAATG
This sequence comes from Tarsius wallacei, assembly GCA_963574415.1. Taxonomy (NCBI): domain Eukaryota; kingdom Metazoa; phylum Chordata; class Mammalia; order Primates; family Tarsiidae; genus Tarsius; species Tarsius wallacei. The sequence continues at coordinate 108,289 of CAUYQG010124396.1, read as the reverse complement.
CTCAAAGTATAGACAGTCTACTCAAGATTGCAGCCAAATAATTTCTGGTGGCAAAATCAGAAGTAAGAAACTACACTATATCACCATCACAAATAAGTACTAATTTTATCTACTCACAGATGCAGACAACAATATATTTTAAATACTCGTTTTCCCTCAGGCAGGATAAAGATGGATAAATAAATAAAAATCAGCAATGCTGTGTCCAGGACCCAGAATAATGAATCTATTTTTCATGAGATGACATTCTAAATTAAAATAAACAGTGAAGATTTAAAACACAAATGGGAGACCAAAATGAGCTGATGAGTAAACGAAAAAAGATAAGTAAGAGAAAAGGCACTTGAAAAATCACAGGAAATATTTTTGACCTGAGCCAGGAACAATACCATCACCTTAAATAATAATGACCTCAGAGGTGCTCTAGTAGTGTCCAGGTGGACACTTCTTTTGCAGACCTCCTCAATACCTTGAACTGTGGTGATTTCACAGATTGAGGCTATTTTCAATGTTTAGAATTCAAAAAATAACTATTGACAATAGTTATATACTATTGATTATCCCAAATCACTAGGGGGTATACCCACAAGTCAAGAATACATTTTTAAACAATTCACCTACATAACATTTCATAAGCATTTGCAAATTTCAATATATTTTAACAACTTACTATGAAGCACACTTATGACTTAAAAAGTCTTTGTTTCCTTGCCTGAAATTCAAATTTAACTGAATACCCTGTATTTTTATTTACTAAATCTGACAAACCTACTCCTAAGTTCTGAGACTCAATAGGATAGTTAGCTAGCTAGTTGGGTCATGAGTAACTCCACCCTTGGGACACTTAGCTCTGAGCACCTTTCACAGAGGAGTAAACCCAGGAGGAAAGTTACTGTTAACACGGTCTGAGCAGCAAATCATGAAACACAAAATTGCGTGAGACAGGAGAAGTACAGGAAGCAGCATATCTTCCCAACTGGCCAGTACAAAAGGTTTTCAAGGCAACTACAGATTGTTTGAAAATTATTTTCAAATACATGTCTTTGTTATTTTCTGAAGGCATTCCTTCAAAAGTCTCTAACAAAATTTTGTTCCTTGTCTAGATTTTAATTTCTGGGAGAGATTGGATAAAAGTCATCAGAATCTGATGCTGGCTGGGCATGATGGCTCAGCCTGTAATCCCAGCAATTTGGGAGGCCGAGGCAAGAGGACTGCCTGAGCCCGGGGATTTGAGACCAGTCTGGGCAACTTGGTGGGACCTCATCTCTACAATAAGTCTCACACACACACACACACACACACACACACACACACACACACAAACTAGCTGGGCGTAGTGGCGTACGTCTGTAGTTCCAGTTACTTGGAAGGCTGAGGCAGAATGATCATCTGAGCCCGGTAGGTCGAGGCTGCAGTGGCCATGAGTGTGCCACTGCACTCCAATCTGGGCTACAAGAGTTAGACTCCAACTCAAAAAAAAAAAAAAAGAATCTGATGCTAAGCTATATATAATAATACACAATAGAGAGAGAATCAGCACCTCGGACAGCGGTTGCTATTGTGGTAAAGGATCTGTATTCCTTCATTCTAACTACCCCTAAGTACTGCAGTTTGAGGATCTGCGATTCCCGCTATGAAACCAGCTGCATGTTCTCTAAGATTTCCAATCGGGATAATGAATGAGTTTGCTACTATGGCAGATACGGTTTTAAAACAGATGTTGGACATCAACATCCAAAGCGCCTCCTGTCACAGCTATAAGCCCTACTCTTGGTGTTACCACCACTGTCTTTCTCTAAGCCCTTTCCTGCTTTTCACAATCTCTTTCATTTATTTTTTTCTCATCCATTTTTAAATTTCTTTACACCATAGATTGTCATTCACATTATGTAGTCCTGATGAAACCATAACTAAAATAACATTGCCCTTGAGCAACCACGGTATCATAGAAGAAGAAAAGGCAAAAACTATAGAAACAGGCAATGGGCTATGGATTGCCAGAAGCTGAAGATGAGGTAATGAGGATGCAGTGTAAAGACTGACTACAAAAGTCACAAGGGGGGGTGGTGAGGAAACTGCTCCATATCTTGATTGTAATGCTGGAGGCACAACCATATGCAATCATATATATATATATGGAGAGAGAGAGAGAAACTTGTTTTTATTTTTGTCTTCACAACTTAAAATTAAGTAAACTCCATGGGACCAATTTTCTTCTATTGAAATTGTAATAATGCTATATGTGCTTCATAGGCTTGTGGAAAGCATCTCCTCTTACTTTTTTTTTTACTTTTAATTTTTTTATTTTAAAGAGGTGGGGTACAATTCAGGGTCAGGTATACAAATGTTCATCATGCAGGTACCCTTGTTGATAAGGTGTGTCCCCCCCTTCCCCAGGCAGATTCTCACTACTGCCAATCCCGTCTCCCCATCCCCCATCCCCCTACAGTTTTCTGCTACTGACAAATCTTTTCTTATAGTATTATGATAGTTGTTCAAGGTCGGCTTATGAGTAAGAACATGTGATACTCAGTTCTTTGTTTCTCTGAAAGATCACTCAGTATTATAGACTCTAATCCACCTAGGATGCTGTGAAGTTCATGATTTTGTCCTTCTTTATGGCTATGTAGTATTACATTGTGTATATGTAACACATTTTTTGAATCCAGTCTTCTTTTGATGAGCAGCAGGGTTGGTTCCATGTTCTTGCTACTGTGAACAACGCTGTGATAAACATATGTGTGCAGGTATCTTTTTCACAGAGTGATTTGAGTTCTTCCAGGTATATTCCCAGTAAGGGGATTGCAGGGTCATGTGGAAGGTCAATTTTTAGAACTTTTAGGAATCACCACACTGTTTTCCACAGAGGCTGTACTAGTTTACACTCCCACCAAGTGTAGAAGTGTTCCCTTTTTGCCGCATCCTCTCCAGCATCTGTTATTTTTTGAGTTATTGGTGATGGCCATCCTGACTGGAGTTAGGTGGTATCTCAGTGTAGTTTTAATTTGCATTTCCTTGATGATGAGTGAGGCAGAGCATCTTTTCATATATCTGTTGGCTGTTAGTATGTCTTCTTTTGAGAACTGTCTATTCATATCTTTTGCCCACTTTGTAATGGGGCTGTTTGTTTTTTTCTTTTCAGCACATTTGAGTTCCTTGTAGATCCTAGATGTTAGGCCTTTGTCAGACATACAGTTGGCAAATATTTTTTTCCAGTCTGTGGTCTGTCTCCCTGCTCTCTTGAGAGTTTCTTAGGCTTTGCAGAAGCTTTTCAGTTTGATGAGGTCCCACTTGTCTATCTTATCTCTTATGGCATGGGCACTTGAGGTTTTGATCAGAATTTGGTTGCCAGTTCCAACTTCCATGAGGGTGTCTCCTTCATTTTCTAAGGTTCTTATAGTTTGAGGTTTTATGTTTAGGTCTTTGATCCATTTAGAGTTGAGTTTTGTGAATGGTGATAGGTAAGGGTCTTGTTTTAATCATCTGCATGTGGTCAGCCAGTTTTCCCAGCACCATTTACTGAATAGATTCTTTTCTCTCCAGTCGTTGGTGCTGGAGGCTTTGTTGAAGATGAGCTGGTTGAGAAATTGAGATTTTGCTTCTGGAATCACTATCCTATTCCATTGGTCTATATGCCTGTTCTTGTACCAATACCAGACTGTTTTGATTATTGTAGCTTTATAATAAAGTGTAAAGTCTGGAAGTGTGATGACTCCTGCTTTTTTTTTTGCTGAGGGTTCTTTTGGCAATTCATGGTCGTTTACGATTCCATATGAATTCCTGTATCATCGTTTCCAGGTCTGAAAAGAATGCTGCTGGTAATTTAATGGGTATTGCGTTAGATCTGTAGATTGCCTTGGGTAGGATGGACATCTTAAAAATGTTGATTCTTCCAGTCCATGAGCATGGAATATTTTCCTATTTGTTTGTGTCATCTTTGATTTCTTTGAGCAGTGTTTTGTAGTTTTCATTGTAAAGGTCTTTCACATCTCTGGTTAGGAAGATGCCAAAGTATTTGATTTTTTTTTTTTTTTTTTGGCTATTGTAAATGAGATTGTGCTTTTTATTTGAGTTTCTGTTTGTTTATTATTGGTGTATAGAAATGCAACTGTCTTTTGCACATTGATTTTATACCCTGAGACTTTGCCAAATTCCTTTATCATTGCAAGGAGGTATTTGACAGATTCTCTTGGGTTTTCAAGGTATAGCATCATGTCGTCTGCAAAGAGGGATAACTTGTCTTCCTCTTTTCCTGTTTGGATAACCCTGATGTCCTTCTCTTGTCTGATTGCTTTAGCTAGAACTTCTAAAACTATATTGAAAAGGAGGGGTGAGAGTGGGCATCCTTGTCTTGTTTAGATTTTCAAGGAAAATGGTTCCAATTTCTGTCTGCTTAGCAGTATGCTGGTTGTGAGTTTCTCATAGATGACTCTTACTGTTTTTAGGTATGTTCCATCTATGCATAGATGTTCAAGGGTTTTTATCAGGAAGGGATGCTAGATTTTATAAAAAACTTTTTCTGCATCTAATGATATAATCATGTGGTTTTTGTTTTTATATCTGTTGATGTATTTAATTACATTTATGGTCTTACGAATGTTGAACCTGCCCTGTCCCCCGGGGATAAAGCCTACTTGGTCATGGTGGATGATTTTTGAGATGTGCTGTTGAATTCAATTTGCTAGGATCTTGTTGAGAATTATAGCATCAATGTTTATCAAGGATATTGGCCTGTAGTTCTCTTTCTTTGTTGAATCTTTACCTGATTTGGGTATCAATGTGATGTTAGCTTCAAAAATGATTTGGGGAGAGTTCCATCTTTCTCAATTGCCTGGAATACTTTTAGTGGGATTGGTACCAGTTCCTCCTTATATGTTTTGTAGAACTCTGTTGGAAAGCCATCTGATCCAGGGCTTTTTCCGTAGGTAGTGTTCTTATGACACAGTCAATTTCCTGGATTGTTATTGGTGTATTTAGGGTCTCGATTTCTTCTTGTTTCAACTTGGGGAGGTTGTGTGAAGTCAGAAAGTACTCTATTTCCTTTAGGTTTTCAAGTTTGCTTCCATATAAGTGTACATAATATTCTCTGATAATCTCTTGCAGTTCTTCAGGATCAGTTGTGTCTTGATCTTTTGTATTTCAGATTGTGTTTATTTGGGCTTTTTCTTGGTCAGTCTAGCTAGGGGACCATTAGTCTTGTTTATCCTTTCAAATAATCAGCTTTTTGTTTCATTGATTTTTTTGTATTATCTCTTTGTCTTCTATATCCGCAATTTGGGCTTTTATTTTGGTGATCTGGATTCTTCTGCTGAAGTTAGGGTTTTGGCGGTCTTGCTTTTCCAGCTCCCTTAGTTGATCTGTTAGGCTATTAGCTTGTGATCTTTCCATTTTCTTCATGTGTGTTCATAGAGATATAAATTGCCCTCTTAGTATTGTTTTCATGGCATCCCAGAGGTTTTGGTAAGATGTTTCTTCATTTTCACTTTTTTCTAGGTATCTTTTAATCTCTGTTCTGATTTCCATATTGACCCCAGACTTCCTCAGCATCCTGCTGTTTAGTGTTCGTCTTTGTAGGTTTAGGGGGAACTTTGTTGGTGTTGATATTTATTTTTATTCCAAGGTAGTCTGAGAAGGTGCATAGCAGGATTTCAATCTTGTGAAATTTGTTTATGCTTGATTTATGGCTGAGGATGTGGTCGATCTTAGACTATGTTCCATGTGGTGATGAGAGGAATGTATATTCCTCGGTTGTTGGGTGGAGTGTTCTCTAGGTATCAGTTAAGACCATTTGGTCAAAGATCACATTGAGGTTTCAGATCTCCTTATTGGTTTTTGTCTTAATGATCTGTCTAGAATTGTGAGTGGGGTATTGCAAGTCCCCAGTTATGATAGTGTTAGAGTCAATATCTTTTTTAAGTTTACCTAGAAGCTGCTTTATGAAAGTTGGTGCTCCTATGTTGGGTGCATAAATGTTTAGGATGGATATTTCTTATTGATGGATTGAACCTTCTATCATTATGTAGTGACCTTCTATATCTTTTTTAATTTTTGATGGCTTAAAGGGTATTTTTTCTGATATCAAGATTATGACTCCTGCTTTCTTTTGTGTTCCATTTGCCTGAAATTTTGTTTCCCATCCTCTTACTTTGAGTCTGTGAGTGTCCTTTCTGGTGAGATGAGTCTCTTGAAGACAATATATTGTTGCCTCATGATATTTTATCCATGTTGCCATTCTTTGTCTTTTCAGTGGCGCATTTAGTCCATTCACATTCAGGCTAATTATTGAAATGTGAGAGTTGATCCCTGTCATGAGGTTTTTAGAGAGTTTATTGTTGTTGCTGTTTGTTGTCTTTCTTTTTATTTTTGGGTTAATTTATATGTGTTTTCAATCTTTGCCCTGCATTCTTGTGAAGGGCATTGTCATTCTTTTTTTTTTTTTTTTTTTTTTCCTTTCTTCTATGTTTAACACTTTCTTAAGTGTTTCTTGCAGACCTAGTCTGAAGGCAGCATTAGCTCCTAGGGATTGAATGGGAAAGATTTTAATTCTCCATCACTGATGAAATTTAGCTTAGCTGGATAGGTAATTCTTGGTCGAAATTGTTTATCTTTGAGAACTTTGAAGATTAGGCTCCAAGTTCTCCTAGCCTAAAGTGTTTCTGTAGATAAGTCTGCTGCTATTCTAGTTGGTCTTCCCTCATGGGTAGTCTGACCTATTTCTCTTGCTGCCTTTAGGATTTTTTCTTTTATATCTACTGTGTGTAGGTGAATTACTATGTGTCTGGGAGTTGGTCTGCTCATTTGTTGTCTTGCAGGGGTTCTCTGAATCTTTTGTGTTTAATGGTCACATCACTGATGAGATGAGAGAAGTTTTCTTGGATAATTCCATGGAATGTTTATTCCAGGATAGTCTCTGTCTCTTTTTCTGCCTCAGGAAGTCAAATTAATCTTTGGTTCAGCTTCTTGAAATAATTGCTCATTTCTTGAAGGTTTTGCTCTGTCATTTTAAGCTTCTTTTCTATGTTTTTGAACAGTTTTGGTTAGTTCCGTATTTTGATCCTCAAGCTCTGAGATTCTTTCTTCTGCTTGGCTAATTCAGTTTTCTATGCTTATCAGTTTGTTACTTATTTCGTTCAGTGTATTCTTTATTGCTGTTATCTCAGTTATGAACTCCCTCATTCTTTCCTCTTGTCTCTTCTTGATTCTATTTATTCTCTCTATTAATGTCTTGATAGCTGGGTTTGTGGTTTGAGGCCAGTCATTCTGGGGGCTCTTCATTGTTTGCATCCTGAAGTCTGTATTCTCACTGGCTGACCTCCCAGGGGTCTGCGTGAGACCCATGTTCTTCTTTTGGTTTTACTTCATTTGTGTAGTTTTCTTCCCTCCTTTTATTTTTTAACCTTTTCTTTAATTTTGTTGTTCAGAGCGGGAGGGTAGTTTTTACTTCTGTTTGTTCAATCTCCTATTCTTTCTTATATGGATCCTTTGGTTTTGTTCAATTCTGAAGCTGGACTGTGGATGGGTGGGCTGTACTTTTTGAAGTTTTGAGATTTAATTGAGAGGGGAGCTGTGGTTCAGAAAGTATCTGCAGATTCCAATATCCACTGACAGGTGTGTGGACCCCCTGGAACCTACTTCCCACTGCCTTACAATCTGCCCATGCAGTGGGAGTTTAGGTTTGCCTAAAAGCAAAATGAGGTAAGAAAAAGAATGGAAAAAGGAAGGAGGGGGACAAGAGGAAGGTGAAGAGAATAAGAGGGAAAACAGACAGACATACCAACTAACAAATGAAAAGGGACACAAAGATAAAGACTTTTAAAAACTAAAACAGGCTGGGCTCAATGGCTCAGCCTGTAATCCCAGCACTTTGGAAGGCTGAGGTGAGTGGATTGCCTGAGCCTGCGGGTTTGAGACCTGCCTGGGCAACTTGGCGAGACCTCATCTCTGCAATAAATAAGCTGGGTGTGGTAGCGTGCGCCTGTAGTTCCAGCTACTTGGGAGGCTGAGGCAGAAGGATCACCGGAGCCCAGCAGGTCGAGGCTGCGGTGGCCAGGAGCAGCCACTGCACTCCAGTCTAGGTGACAGAGTGAGACTCCAACTCAAAAAAAAAAGAACTAAAACATACAGACAATCATACAAACACAAACTGACAGAGAACCCCATTGATGTCCTCACCCTCAAAAATACCCATACACAAACAGAAAGTCTAAAAAAAAGCAATAAAAAAACAGAAACAAAGCAAGTATGAAAATGTAATCAAAAATGAAAAAAAGAGAGAGAAAAAGAAAAAACTCAAAAAAACAAAAAACGAGCAAAACAAACAGACAAAAAACAAAACTCGCTCCGAGGTGCTTCCTGTAAATCCAGCTTCCTTTCAGCTCTGGTCTCCAGCTCCTCCCCTCTGCTCTCAGTGCTGGCTGATAGGGTTGCTCTCTGAGTGGGTCAGATGCCTCAGGCCTACTTGGGAGGAGGATGGATCATATCTGGACTCACCCAGCTTGCTGCCTGTCAAGTCTCCCACTCAGATCTAATGTGTCTGTGTCTGATCCAGCATGGGGGAGGGACATCTGTCTCTCTAAGTTTGATGAGATTACCTCTAGGTCCCAAGTTGGAGGCTGGGTGGAGATGGGTTGGTTAATACAGGTCTCTGCCTGGTCCCAGGACAGAGAAAATGGCTCCAGCCAGTGTTTTCGTATCCCTCACTGGTGGTGGGGCTTCTCTCCAGCTCTCCTGGACTGCTCTCTCCACAGTCCAGGCTCCAGCCACTTTGCTGTCACAAGTGATGGTGTGGGCTGGGCTCCAGGTGATGAGGACCAATTGAATTTGGCGGAATCTTCACAGGAGAGTCCCAAGAGCAGCAGATGATCCTGTGCACCCAGGGCTCTAATCTCAGGGTGGTGGGGGTTGCAGTCACCTCCGGAGGCGAGCCCCAGTTGCATGAACCCGAGTCTTCCTTCAGACAGACTTTCACTTACCCACTGATACTCACCCACTCATGCAGAGAGTCTTTATGGACACCCACTTTTACAGAGACCCTCATAGTCCAACCTGCCCCATCGCCATCTTGCTGGACATCACCACAACTGTGTATTATAAACAGTAAATTACACTGTTTGTAAATTATACGTCTACAAATCTGATTTTTTTTTAAAGATGTCATGGAAAAAAGAAATATGTTTCACAACTAGCACTGCAGAGTGAATTATGGTTAGTTCTACCCACAGGCTGTATTGCTTTAAGACAGCAGCTAGGTTATGCTTTTATTTCCCTAAACTTTGGCCCCCTCCTCTACCTTGGGGAGGTAAATCCCCTTTCTCTCTATATATAATCTACTTTCTAAATAAACTATATCTTCCGATCTAAAAAAAAAAATAGACAGCAGCACAAATTCATTGTATTTGCTCTAGAAACTTCATTTAAGGAGGGATATTCACAAACTGGAGATAATCTGGATATTGGTGGCTAATATTAAGGAGCTAGACCTTATAGTGTGGCTCCAGCAGGCAGAACATGTGCCAATGTTGGAAGTGAGAAGTAGGTGGAATTGAATTGCCCAATAGAATGGGTTGCCTTTTTATCTCTCAGGGAAGTATTCTAACAGTAGCCGAATAACATTCTATCAAAGATTATTCTAAAGAGCTGTAAGATGGGATGGGATTTAGACTAGGTATTAATTAATATCCCTTACAACTCTAAAATTCTATTAAATTGACCCAAAGTCCCATTTATTTGCCATGCTTCATTCTTAGTGTACCCTCATAATGCATTACTTTTCAAAAAACAATGCAAGGTACATTCTCTGGTAAGCAAACATGATTGCTTTCTCTTTAGAAGACAAAATATATCTATTACTCCAAATGAATTCCTTATTATATCAATAATTATTATATTTTTATAAGGATAGTATTTTCTTTTTCTTTTCTTTTCTTTTTTTTTTTTTGAGTTGGAGTCTCACTCTTTCACCCAGGCTGGAGTGCAGTGGCATGCATGCTCACAGCCACCCCAGTGTTGACCTTCTGGGCTCCAGCGATCCTTCCACCTCAGCCTTCCGAGTAGCCTAGAACTACAGACACACGCTGCCACGCCCGATTATTTTTTATTTTATTGTGGAGATGAGATCTCACCAAGTTGCCCAGGTTGGTCTTGAACTGGCAGGCTCAGGCAATCCACTCACCTCGACCTCCCAAAGTGCTGGGATTATAGGCTGAGTCACCGAGCCCGTATTTTTATTTACTTTATTCCTTAAAAGTACACAAGTTATTCTGTGCATAATGATGATTTAAAACTTGTTTATTTCCTCCACAGTTTCTACATAAATACTACTCAGCTAATATCTTAGAGTGTTCAAAACAAAAGTATCCATCCTTTTCTCAAAGCAAGTAAATCTCATTACACATGGAACTTACTGTGATTTGAAATCTTAAGTGACATTCCAACAACCACCAGATTTTTATTTGTCTATTACATTTTTCTTCCTGTGGAAAATGGAGTCATTAACCTCCTATTCTCTAGAGCCCCAAAGTCAAAAATTTTGGATCTTTAACTTGCCCCAAAGGATTTAGAATTCTTTGATATAGCTTATACTCCAGCTTCAACTGGAGTAAAATTGTCAGTGGTAAAGATGTTAAACTGCCATTCTTCTAAGATTGTTATTAAAAATAAGATAGACTATTCCTTAAGTTAGTTACTCATTTTAAGTAAATCAATGGCAATTTCTTTAATATTAAAAGTACTTAAGGACAAACAACACATACAAGTCTCAGGACATTCGTGAGTTTAGATTTGCACTTTACTAATTCTAGAAAAATCACTGCAAGAGTTTTTAGAAGGCGTCTCTATGACATTTAACCTTTGTTCTTATTATTTTCATGTGAACTAAGCTTACATATATCGGTTAAGGTAACTTGTGATTCTTTTGTTTTTGCCAGTCTACGAGTTATATTACATCAAAAACGTAGTCTGGATTTACTCCCTGATTATTGCATATTGTACATATGATATTCATGATTAAATCTGTCCCAAATTTTGATACACATTTTTACTCTGTCATTGAGTGTTCTAAAGCCTTCTTAAGAATTCTAATCAGAAGAAAGACTTTCTGGCAGAAGGTAGGGAAAATGCAATTTTTGTTAAAAATTCCAGTCACCATGCAGGTAAAATGCTAATTGTTCCTTACAATTGAGTTAAGTAAAAATGTAAAAATAAATGTAAAAACAAGTAAAGTAATAAGAGCAGTTAAGGCACTTAAACTTGTAAATTTGAAATTTGCTATGGCAAATTTCAGGTTTGTTAGTTCTTTTAGCATGACGTAGAGTTTCATACACAGAAATAATTATTAATGAAGAGATGTAGACGTTCTCACCCTTTTTATAAAAGTACACAATATAAAAATCTGTTAAGCAATGAGACGACAAATATAAGAAGCAAAAATAAAAATACATATTTACCCTAAAGCCATGGTTTTCAAACTGGAATGTGCATGAGAATCACCATAAGGGCTTGCTAAAGCATAGATTGTTGGGCTCCACTCCCAGGGTTTCTGATTCAGTCAGCCTGAGTGGACCCAAAAACTTGCATCAAGTTCCCAGACCTCATAATAAAGTAAAAAGTCTGGAAGTATGATACTTCCCGCTTTGTTTATTTTGTTGAGGATTGTTTTGGCTATTCCTGTTCATTTATGTTTCCATATAATTTCTGTATTGTCATTTCCAGGTCTGAGAAGATGATGTTGGTAATTTAATAGGTATTACATTGAATCTGTAGATTTCCTTGAATAAGATGGACATCTTAATAATGTTGATTCTTCTAATGCATGAGCATAGAATATTTTTCCATTTGTTTGTGTCTTCTTTGATTTTTTTGAGCAGTGTTTTGTAGTTTTCATTGTAAAAGTCTTTCACTTCTCTGGTTAGGAGGATGTCAAGGTATTTCTCTCTCTCTCTCTGTGTGTGTGTGTGTGTGTGTGTGTGTCTATTGTGAATGGGAATGTGCTTTTTATTTGGTTCTCTGCCTGTTTGTTGTTGGTGTATTGAAATGTGACTGTCTTTTGCATGTTGATGTTGTACACTGAGACTTTGCCAGAGTCCTTTAACAGTGCAAGGAGGTTTTTGACAAATTCCCTTGGGTTTTCCAGGTATAGGATCATTTTGTCAATAAAGAAGGATAACTTGACTTCCTCTTTTCCTATTTGAATACTCCTGATTTCCTTCTCTTGTCTGATTGCTCTAGCTAGGACTTCCAACATTATGTTGAACAGGAGGGATGAGAGCGGGCAGCCTTGTCTTGTTTCAGTTTTCAGGAGAAATGCTTTTAATTTCTGTCAGTTTAGCAATATGTTGGCTGTGGGTCTATCATAGGCGACTCTTACTATTTTGAGGTATGTTCTCTCTATGCCTACGTGTTCATGGACTTTTATTAAGAAGGGATGCTGGATTTTGTCAAAAGCCTTGTCTGCATCTAATGATACATTCATGTGGTTCTTGTTTTTACATTTGTTGATGTATTTAGTTACATTTATGGTCTGTGGATGTTGAACCAGACCAGGCATAAAGATCAAAGGAAGAAGACAGAGATTCCAGAAGCAAAACCTCAATTTCTCAACCAACTCATCTTTGACAAAGCCTCCACCAACAACCACTGGGAAGAGGAGAACCTATTCAGAAAATGGTGCTGGGAAAACTGGCTGACCACATGCAGAAGTTTAAACAAGACACCTACCTATCACCATACACAAAAATCAACTCTAAATGGATCAAAGACCTAAATGTAAAACCTCAAACTATAGGAATCTTAGAAAACACAGAAGACACCCTTACAGACATCAAAATAGGCGATCAATTCCTGATCAAAACCCCAAAGGCTCATGCTATAAGAGATGAAACAAACAAGTTTGGACCTCATCAAACAAAAGCTTCTGCAAAGCAAAAGAAACCACCAAGAGAGTAGGGAGACAGTCCACAGAACAGGAAAAATATTTGCCAACTGCATATCTGACAAAGGCCTAACATTCAGGATCTACAAGGAACACAAATGTGCCAAAAGGAAAAAAAACAAACAGCCCTATTAAAAAGTTGGCAAAAGATACGAGTAGATACTTCTCAAAAAAAGACATGCGAGCAGCCAACAGACACATGAAAAAGTGTTAAGCCTCACTATTAATCAAATAAATGCAAATCAAAACCACACTGAGATACCACCTAACTGCAGCCAGGATGGCCATCATTAATAACTCAAAAAACAACAGATGCTGGAGAGGATACAGAGAAAAGGGAATACTTCTACACTCTTGGTGAGGGTGTAAATTAGTACAATATCTGTGGAAAACAGTGTGGCGATTTCTAAAAGATCTAAAAATTGACCTTGCATATGACCCAGCAATCCCCCTTCTGAGAATGCATCCAAAGGAACGCAAAACATTCTACAAAAAAGATAACCTGCACATGCATATTTATTGTAGCACTATTCACAATAGCAAAAACATGGAACCAACCATGCTTCCCACCAAAAGTGGGCTGGATTAAAGAAAATGTGGTACATATACACAATGGAATATTATACAGCCATAAAGAAGGATAAAATTATGAACTTTGCAGCAACTTGAATAGATTTAGAGTCTATCACACTCAGTGATCTATCATAGAAACAAAGAACTGAGGATCACATGTTCTCACTCATAGGTGGATCCTGAACATTTATCATAATACTACATGAAACAGATTGACAGTAGTGGAACACTGCCAGGGGAGGGAGAAGGGACACATAACATCAATAAGGGTACCTGAACCTAAACCAGGCAAAGTGAGGACAAATGGGGGGCTAAACTTCTCCTGTACTTTGACAACATAGGTACCTAATCTAAATTGTGCCCCACTTCTTTAAAATTAAGTTAAAATTTTAAAACCTTTGCTCTCTCAGCCAGGTATAGTGGCTCACGTCTATAATCCTAGCACTTTGGGAGGCTGAGGTGGGAGGATCGCTTGAGACCAGGGGTTTGAGACTAACTTGGGCAACTTAGTGAGACTCCAACTCTATAAATTTAAAAATAAATAAATAAATAAATAAATAAATAAATAATTTTTCTCTCTCTTTACCCAAGCAAAATAATAATAATAATAATAATAATAATAAGCTCCCAGGTAATGCTGATGCTACTGTCCTGCGGTTACACTCGAAGATCCACTGACACTGCGGAAATATAGCAGTTATTGATGTTGTGAAGAAGGGGGTTAGGCTTCAGAAACTAGCTACAGGGCACAGTGTTCACTCTCTGGGAAGCAGACTACCTGAGATTCAATCCCCACCACTACACAATATGTCTGTATAATGAATATGCATGTGTACTCCCTGAATCTAAAACATTTTTTTAGTTTAAAAAAAATTTCTAGGCCGGGCGCAGTGACTCAAGCCTGTAATCCCAGCACTTTGGGAGGCCGAGGTGAGGGGATTGCCTGAGCCCACAGGTTCAAGAACAGCCTGGGCAACTTGGCAAGGTCTCATCTCTACAATAAATAATTTTTTTAAAAAAATTAGCCAGGCATGGTAGGGCGCACCTATAGTTCTGGTTACTTGGAAGGCTGAGGTGGAAGGATCGCCTGAGCCCAGCAGGTCGACACCGGGGTGGTCACTGCAGTCCGGCCTGGATGATGGAGTGAGACACCAACTCAAAAAAATTCTAATTGTAATGAGACAAAAATAGTAATGCCAAATGCTAGCAAGAATTGAAAGAGAGAGAGAGAGAGAAAAGAAATTCTAGGAAAAAAGTGCCTGGGTTTGAATCCCAGCTTCCAAGCATCAGTTTTTTCATCCATAAAATGGGGGATAGTAATAGCTCAAACCCCATTAATTATAACATTCATTTAGATTACTTGTTATTCCAGAAGATTCTCAAAAACATTAACTAGTATTACCATTAGCTGTAAACTTAAAAAAGACAAATAACATACATAAGTTGCAGTCTCCATTAAAAAAGGTCATATACAATGATCGTTAAGAACTTATTACTCCAAAACACTATGATTCTATTTTCTATCCTTCTTATTTAAGACAATGTAATATTAATACAATTTAATATCTGTTCTGCTCTTATAAATCGTCAGGGACATAAAAAAGAGGAAACACAAGTCTCTTCAAGGAGCTCCCAATTTTGTTGGGGAGAAAGACAAATTAAACAGTTAAATAGAAATAATGACAGTATATGTTTTAGCACTTAACAGTAGTTCAGAAAGTAATTTACATAGGAGTTTAGAAAAAAATTATAGATTCCCAAACTTAAAGGAGGAATTGAACATTAAGCTTTATACTGAAGAATATCTAGAATAATGACAATAATACCCATATAGCTCTTTGCAGCTTCCAGAACTCTGTGTGTGTGTGTGTGTGTGTGTGTGTGTGTGTGTGTGTATGTATCTCAGATTTTATCCCATTTCCTAAATGAGAAAAAAACAAGACTTAGAGATGTTAAGTCATTTAACCAAAGTCACACAGCTAACGTGGTGGGGACCGAGATGCACACTCAGCTTTTTAGACAACATCATATGCTCTTTTCATTATACCATGGAGTAAAAGGCAATTTAAGCAAGGACATGAAGAAAAAAAAATTAGTGCACGATATTTAAGAAATGGACCAACAACATATCTTGGCCAGGAGATTTAATGTAGTAATCATTAGCCCACAAGATTAGTTGGAGCTAAAGCTGGGGTAGGGCAGAGGACAATGATGACATCTTTGAAAACTATTTTGAGGATTTATATTTTATCTTGAGGTCACTGAGTAGTTACTGAACATTTATTATTTATCTGGGTGCAAGCTAGATTTAAGAAGAAGGAAGGTGATCTCTCATTCATCCATTCACTTATTCAACAATAATTGGGCACTGAATAGGTGCTAGTTTTTGGGTCAGATCCTGGGATTACAAAGATGATTAAGACATGGCCCTGTATGTAAGGAGTTCTAGTGTTTAGTGAGTAAAAAAGAAATGGACATTAAAAATTATGCCATATGATCAATGTAATACTAAAAGTAGTATGCAGTCAAGTTCAAACTTACATTTGAATGCCAAAAGGTTTATTTGTAGTGACTTCTCCAATCAAGTAAATTTAGCATTAAATCAATTACCAATGAGAATCTCTAATTCATGTAAGAGAATAAGTCCTACTGATTCTGATATGAATCCTAGGATAGCAGGTACAATTTCTGTTTGATGAAGAATGAGAATCCTCCAACAGGGTAAGAAACAGGGCAGGAAGAACAGCATATAATACGGGATACATAAACTGGGTCCTCACAATGAATAGAAACACATCTGGCAGATAAGGGGGTAAAGCACCCTAATCATTGCAAAGATCTGGGCCCTGAAATAGTCTGGCCTATTACAAGATTTGCAAGAAAGTTGGTTTTGCTGCAGCATAAAATGCAAGATTGTTAATACCCAAGGGTCTGGACTACTGTGATAGCAGTGGAATCTCAAAATAAATAATAAATGTGATTCTTAGAAAACAAAATGATCCACATCAAATGCCTAACACCATTCCTGGCACATCCTAGATCCTCATTATGCTAGTTTCTTTCCTCCATCTTCACTTCACACTTGTTTCATAAAGATACATATAGGTTTGAAAAATTTTCTCTTTTTCTTCACCAGTGTAACAACTCAAAAATGTCAGGTGTGACTTTGACCAGATATTTTAAAAAACATCAACTAATTCTTTCCCATCCGGGACACATGCTAAGAAACCCTGGAATTTACTGAAATCCAGATTCCTGGAGCATCCCACAAACCTCTTGAGTCAGGATCTCTCTTGGTTATTCCCAGCGTCTGGCAGAAGGCAAGCTTCACAGATAAGTCCAACACGCAGCCTGGTTTGAGAATCACAGATACATACCAGGAATTCATAGAAAAGCCTCTTGTGGTGAGACAATGCAACCACGTTACTACTCATTTTTTAAATTTATTGTTGGTAGTTTCCTTTTGAAGTAAAATTTATAATTTTAAAGTGAAAAATCTGAAGTTTTTAATTCAACAAGTTTTGATGAGTTTTGACAAACATAAATCCCATGTCACCCACACTCCATAAAGATATGAATGAATGGCCTAGGTTTTTGTGTCAGATCCTGAGATTACAAAGATGATTAAGACATGGCCTAAGCCAGGCTCGGTGGCTCAGCCTGTAGTCCCGCGCCTTGGGAGACTGAGGTGAGTGAATTGCCTGAACCCGCGCATTCGAGACCCGCCTGGGCAACTTGGTGAGACCTCATCTCTACAATAAATCACAAAATTAGCCAGGTGTGGTAGCGCGTGCCTGTAGTTCCAGCTACTTGGAAGGCTGAGGCAGAAGGATCACTGGAGCCCAGCAGGTCGAGGCTGCGGTGGCCGGCAGTGGCCACTGCACTCCAGTCTGGGCGACAGATTGAGACTCCAACTCGGGGGGAAAAAAAAAAAAAAAAGAAGACATGGCCTAGAACCCTAGAAAGTTCCCTCATGGTGCTTCTCAGTCCATCCTCTCCCTCCCCACCAGACGCAACCACTTTCCTGATTTTTATTTTAATGATTTGTTTTGTAAACTTTTTAGAGCTTCACATAAATGGAACTCTGTACTCTTTGGTGTCTGGCTTCTTTCACACAACATAATTTCTGTAAAATTCGTCCATGTTACTGCAGATGTCTATAGCTTGTTTCCTTTTATTGTTGGGCGGTATTTATTCAGTTATACAAATATACTGTAATTTATTTTTTATTTTTTATTTTTTTGAGTTGGAGTCTCACTCTGTCACTCAGACTGGAGTGCAGTGGCACACCCCCGGCCACAGCAGGCTCAACCTGCTGGGCTCTGGCAATCCTTCTGTCTCATCCTTCCAAGTACGGAACTACAGGCGCACTACCACGCCCAGCTAATTTTTGATTTATTGTAGAGACGAGGTTTGGCCAAGTTGCCCAGGTGGGTCTCGAATCCGTGGGCTCAGGCAATCCACTTGCCTCAGCCTCCCAAAGTGCTGGAATTACAGGCTGAGCCAACGAGCCTGGCCTGTAATTTATTTATCCACTGTCTTATTGATGAAAATTTTGACATCTCCTGTCTTGGAATACTATGGATAAAGCTACCATGGACATTCTTGTGGAAAGTATTTTGGTGAACATACATTTTTATTTATCATGAGTAAACACCCACAAGTGGATTTGGTGAGTCATAGAGCAGGTATAGGTTTACTTTATTTTAAAAACTGCCTAACTTGCTGTTGACTTTTGACATGTTCTGTGGTCCTACAACTTTTCCTCTGGCCAAAGACTGCTTTGCTATTGCTTCTTAGCAGGAATGAAACTGAGCAAAAATTGGGACTCTCCTCCTCCCCCTAGAGACTGCTGTTTGCTAAAGAGATTTTTCAAGTCCCTTCCTTACAGCTGCAGTATCCCATGGCTCACGAATGAAAAATACATGTCACAGGAAAGAAACTTTGCAAAAAAAATTCCTGAAACACCTGTGTTCTAAGACCAGTGCTTACACTCTCAGTGGATCAGCTAGACAAAACCACTTCCCATAAGTGTCCTTATGAAGTGAAACTTTTGCAGCCAAAATATTGAATGGGAACAAGTGATATGTAGCTTTTAAAAAGACAACAAATATTTGGGCCCAATTTTATTAGCTTCACCTCCCACCGCCCCCCCCCGCACGACCACACAGTTTTATTTGTTTGTTTTTGTTTTGTTCCAGAAATATATTTTATTACCTGATATATGTTAGGGTTGTGGATAGAGTAACAAGAAGAGAACAGCTGCAGTAATGACAACTTACTTCCTTTCAAGCCGTGCTAGTTCAGTAACAGTGACAAAACTCTAGCACTTTATCATAATTCCCCCTTTCCAGAGAGTGGACACATTACCTGAGTTTTATTTCCCCAAAGTGCACTCCTCAGCACATCAATATTATGCTTGAAGCAAACTTATTTTATACTACAGCATGGTAAAATGAGCCAGAAAAAAAAAAAAGTAGGTCCAGCCCATCTGCCAGGTTCATAAAGGAAAGAAGGCATATAGGAAAAATGTGTGCATACACGTGAAAGAGAAAGTAAAAGTAAAAGGTGGCTCACACCTGCAATCCCAGCACTTTGGAAGGCTGGGGCAGGAGGATTGTTGAGCCCAGGAGTTTGAGACCAGCCTAGGCAATGTAGAGACATCTTGTCTCTACAATTTTTTTTTAGATAGCTGGCTCTGATGGCATACACTTGTAGTCCCAGCTACTCAGGAAGCTGAGGTGGAGGGGTCACTTGTACCCAGGAGGTTGAGACCAGCCTAGGCAACATAGTAAGACCTCATCTTTACAAAAAAAAAAAAAAATAGCTAGGCATTGTGGCATGCACCTGTAGTCCCAGATACTTGGGAGGCTGAAGTAGGAGGGATCCCCTGAGCCCAGGAGGTTGAGCCTGCAGTGACCCATGGTCATGATCATGCCACTGCACTTCAGCCTGGGCAGCAGAGTGAGACCCCAGCTAAAAAAAAAAAAAAGGAGAGTGTTCTGGAAAGGGTCTTATACGTGGAAGATGTTACTAATGGTAGTATGCAAAGCAGAGCCTATATCTCCATGTTACAGTGGGCCCCAGAAGTGGAGGAGCACATTATTTGAGATAGAATGAAAATAAAAATAGTGTGTTTAAAGAAATTCTGTGGTTGCACAATATAACTCAATGGCCTCACTTTGTAAGTCATTGTCTATGTTTTAAGGTACCCTGCTTGCAACTGAGTTTTCTACCCTAAGTGATGAGCCCCAACTACTCCCAATTAATAAATAAAATAACAGGACTGGGCTTTGTGGCACAGCCTATAATCCCAGCACTTTGGGAGACTGAGGTAAATGGATTGACTGAGCCCATGGGTTCAAGACGAGCCCAAGCAACTTGGCGAGACCTCCACTATAAATCAAAAAATTAGCTGGGCATGGTAGCATGCATCTGTAGTTACGGTTACTTGGAAGACTGAGGTGGAAGAATTGCAGGAACTCAGCAGGTAGACACTGGGGTGGCAGTGAGAGTGCCACTACACTCCAACCTGGGTGACGGAGTGAGACTCCAACTCAAAGGAAATAAATAAATAACAAACAACAGAAACAGTTCACAGCTACCATCTGAGGAGCAATACAGAAAGTAAGAAAGCTTGCTCTGCAGATGACATTGCTCAAGGTGGTAAGTGGAGACCAGAAAGGGCAGATCCCAGAGCTCAGGCAGCTGTGAACAGCTTCCTTCCAAGATGTCCTGGGGACAGAAGGCCCTTCTTTCAGTCACCGTCAGAACCACAGAGAGTGTCCAGCAGCCTCATTCTCTATGCCCTGGACAACTCCCCACCCTGTTTTTCTTCCTTCTGGTGCAGTCTGGTCTTCTCTCTCCTCCTGCTGAGCCTGGGCCACAATACGGGGGAGGCGGCAGTGGGGGCAGCAGCCTGAGGGGCAGGATGATGAATTCAGAAACACAGGATCGGTGGAGAGATTAGGCTGTCAGCCTCTGAAGCACTTTCCTGCTGAAGAGGAGATAAGCTGGAAAAGGTGAATGAGCAACACTAGTCACAGCAGATGGTGTGTGAGATTTGGAGGAGAGTGGAAGGGGGAAAGAAAGGTTGTGGGGTATGGGGGAGAGAATGGAGAAGAGCTGGTGGAGAGAGAAAATGGTGTCAGCAGGCAGTGTCTGGGCTGAGCTTCTGCCCTTGACCAACAGCCTGCATCACCTTTAGGATGGAATCCACTGACCCCATAGAATTCCGGACAAGGGCAAGTTCAGGGCTAGGCTCCCCAGGCTCCTACACCTGGTCATTTCCAAGGTCACAGATTCCACTCCTAAGCCAGCCGGCTGTGAGCATTTCCATGGAAATCAAGATGGTGCCTGATGCCTAGTAGGCATTATTTACAGAAGTCAGCCGAACATCGCTTCTCTCAACACATGTCTGGGAAAACAACTCAAAGCACACAGTGGCAGGTCTTGTTTTTAAACAAGGTAGAGCCAAGAGAGGTAATTAAAGCCAAACTTATCCCCATGACAAATGTTTTTGAATTTTTTTTCTAGCAGGGAGAACATCAAATGCCATCCTAGGTGAAAGTCTCAAAAGGTAGACGAGGAAAAAGCAGAGCTGTTTTGGCTAGAGCGAGAGTAGGCACATCCCCACTGCAACCATCATTCCTCACCTTCTCTCCTCTCAGTTGCCTCTGGCTCCTATCAACTCTTTAAGGCTCAGTAGAGCACAATTCAAAAATCATACTGCTCCAAAACATACTGAGATCAAACGGCAAGCTTCAATGCTTTGAACAAGATTATCTGAAGAGACAGCCAGAGTCATGCAGAATGCCACATCCTAAAAAAGAGAGGAAGGACTCAACAACAACAAAAATCCTGACTAAAAAATGGGCAAAAAGCTTAAATAGACATTTCTCCACAGAACACATACAAATGGCCAATAAGCATATGAGAAGATGTTCAACATCAATAATTATTAGGAAAATTCAAATCAAAATCACAATAAGATGCTACCTCACATTCATTAGGATGGCTACTATAAAAAAAAAAGAAAAATAATTATGTGACTAACCCACCCGTCTGCCTGCTATCCATCACCTGACGTCAGTACTGCGCTACCTACCCCTTCATGATAACATGGAGCAGACAGCCCCCCCACCACCACTTCCATCAAAGGAAGAATTAAAAGGATTCAAACCCAAGCATCCAGCTGCCGTTGCTTTTTACTAGACTCTGGTGTGGCCATGTGCTCTTTAAGCAATAGCCACTGCCATGTTTCTTAAGCTTTGGCCCCCTCCACTCCCCGGGAGGTGAATCTCTCGCTCTCGCACTCACGCTAGCTCTCATTTATTCTTCAAATAAACTATATTTTCCAGTCTAAAAGAAAAAGAAAATAAGAGTTGGCAGAGAGATGGAGATATTGGAATCTTTATTTATTAATACTATTGGTAGGAATGTAAAATTGTGTGGCCACTATAGAAAACAGTATGGCAATTATTTTCAAAAAATTAAACATAGAATTGCCATATGATTTGTCAGTTTCACTACTGGGTATGTACCCAAAAGAATCAAAAACAGGTACTTGAAGAGATTATC
This sequence comes from Tarsius wallacei, assembly GCA_963574415.1. NCBI lineage: Eukaryota > Metazoa > Chordata > Mammalia > Primates > Tarsiidae > Tarsius > Tarsius wallacei. Next base: position 86,208 of record CAUYQG010124396.1, on the reverse strand, counting down.
TATACACCCATGTTCATTACTTGCAATAGCCAAAAGGTGGAAACAACTTGTGTCCATTGATGAATGAATAAACAAAATATGGTATATTAATATAACAGAATACTATCCAGCCTTAGAAAGGATGAAATTCTGATACATGCCCCAACATGGATGAACCTTGCTAAATAAAATAAACCAGTCCCAAAAAGAAAAATACTGTCTGACTCCACTTGTGTGAGGTAGCTAGAAGAGTCAAATTCATAGAGACAGAAAGTAGAATAGTGGTTCCTAGAAGCCGAGGGGAAAGGAATTGGAAAGTTGTGGTTTAATGGGTACATACTTAAGATAAAAAATAATTTGCCATTCTTGAATGGTGGTAATGGTTGTACAACAATGTAAATGCACTTATTGAACTGTATACTTATGAATGATTAAAATGGTAACTCTTCTATTATGTGTATTTCACCACAATTAAAAAATGTTTTTAAAGGGAGAGGAGGGAGGCAAATATCTGCATGTCTTAGAATTGGGCCCTCATGCTGGGAGGTTATTTTTCATGGTTACATCCCCTAAACAGAGAGAACCACACAAGTAATTTATTCAACAGCCCACGCTTCATTATCACATTCCTCTTTAAACTCTATGTCTCAGGGTGCTCAATTTGAATCTGTAGTTTGGGTCAGGTTCCTTTGCTGCCACTAATTGCCCTTGCATGGACTGAATTTGAATCTTCCACCTTCTCATTTTAAATTTATTCTAGCCTCTTTCCTTCCTTCCTCAAGTACATAGGAAGAGGAAGAAAGATACAATTTAACATAAGAATAGTCCCATGTTTGTCTCTCTTGAGTAGTCTGAATATGCTCTTTTTTAGAAAATATCCATCCACCCTACCTCACACAAGTGGAGTCAGACAGTATTTTTCTTTTCATGACTGGTTTATTTATTTTATTTAGCAAGGTTCATCCATGTTGTGGCATGTATCAGAATTTCATCCTTTCTAAGGCTGGATAGTATTCTGTTATATTAATATACCATATTTTGTTTATCTATTCATTCATCAATGGACACGAGTTGTTTCCACCTTTTGGCTATTCTATGTTCCAAGTATGAGGATTCCAGCCATGCTGGCATTATATGTTGTATTAACATTATGTTAATTAATTGAAAAGCCACACATTGATTTTTCTTTAGAGGTTCCAAGGATCAAATATCAAGGCACAGATCCAGCTAAGTCTAATTTACTAATGGATTTTTAACTTACATGGAGAAAAAAGCTTCAAGGGAAAAGCAATTTTCCATTTGCCAGAAGAATTGAAGAACATACCTTGTCCAGAAGGAAGAACCTACCTTGTCCAGAAGTGAAGAATCTACCTTGCTTAGGGAATTTCCATATTTCAAGAAAGCCAAGGAAATATATTTATGTTTTTTCTTTCATTGTTGTAGAAAAGGTCTAATGGAAAGAATCAATCTTAAAGCATGAACCCAAGTTCAATTAAGATGGAATATCCAGGAATTGTAAATCAAGATGAACATAATTCATTGAACTTGAGCACTAAATCTATTCTGTCAAGGCTCTGAACAATATTGTATATCAAAAATATTGATATGCACTATGTCTTTAAGAGAGTAAAAGGCAGATTCTTTCCAACAACCGGATAAACACTGTGCTAGTCACTGGGGCCCAAAATAAATGAGACACATTCTGTCCTGGAACTCAGAGTCTAATAAAAACAACCATTGAAAATCCCATCAATGATTGGCAATAGGTAGAATATAGTGATCTGATTTTCCAAACTTCTCCCTAAAATTATCTTTTTACTCATATCATTATCATCATCCTTATCCTGGTTTCCAGGCAGGATTCTTAAAACCACAGTAGTGGATGGGTGCAAACAGAGGAAAAACACTAGTTACAAAACAATAATCTCTGTCAACAACCAGGACACATCCTTCATACTACAGCTCTGAACATCTTCCTTAGTTCAGGAGGACACTGGAGTCTTTTGTGAGCATATGATGGCCTTTCAACTGCCTTCTGTGGCTCTGACAGTGCTGTCTTGCCATAGTTGTGTCACTTCAGTTGAGGGAAAGTTCTGTCCCCTCCTGTGTCAGAGACTACGATGATTCACCAAAACCATCTCCTCTTTTCCCAGGGCACACAGTTACACTACGTGTCCCGGCCTCCTTTGAAGTTGCATGGCCATGTGACTGAGTTCCAGCTAATAGACTGTATGAGGAAGGAATATATACCACTTCCTGGTCTGACCCACAAAACCTCCCTCATGATTCCCTTCCCTTTCTCTCTCTTCCTAGTTGTCAGCGCCCAGGGCAACCTTGGAGGTCACATGTTGAAGATACCAGAACCTCTGTCAGTCTGAGTCCCTTATTGACTGCATGGAGCAAGTTCTCCCCTACCCCATACCATCCCACCACGCTACTCAAGACCACTATGTGAACAAAGTATAAACTACTGTGCTAAGCCACTGAAGTTGGGAAGTTTTATCTATTACAGCAAGTGGCTTATACCGAAGTTTAAATCTCAGGACTCTTCACTTTCATGACTTCTTTCAAAAGTCCTGGCAATGGTTCATGTAGTTACACTTTTTTTTTTTATTGTGGAAGTGAAATATTTTAGCCACAAGAGGCCAAGACCATTGGCTCTTTCCTCTTTGATTTCCCCCTCCATTACTTCACCTTGTCTCCAATGGTATTGGAGTGGCCAGGGACAGTTTAGAAAGCTAAGAGAAGTTTGCATTTGATTTAATGGAATTTATTTATCTAGTTCAAAATCACCTCCAGTTACAGTTAAGTTATTGCTAGGTGTACCAGTATAGAAATGCTTCCAGGAATTCTCTACTGCCCTCTGTGCCAATTCAACTGGCATCCAAACACAAAGGAGCAGATCAGAAGCATTAACTCAACATGTACAGATCCAGTGGTACCTGGTACCAGAGGGGTGTGTAGGGGAGGACAACAATGTCTGAAATATGTCATGTCAGAAGCTTCTTTGTGGAAAATTCTTGTGATTATTAGACATAGAAATGTATGAGCAGACAATTTGGTTCTTATCAACACCTAGTCAAAACAGAGATTTTTCTCTTGTCAGAATATGTAATTATAAGTGGACTATACATTTTTTCCCACTTACAAGAATCACTCAAAATAGAAATTTTCAGAATTGTTGTAATTTTGTTGAGCACATGTTGTAGGAATATTACAAAGAGTCATTATTTGCATAATTTTAATTGTTTTACTTATCCTCGCAATCAATAATTGAGAATTGATTTTGAGAAACCATTCTAAAAGGAAGACTAAATTATGTTTTCCTTCTCTCTATAGAAAGTGATACTGCAAAATTAATGTTATACAAAGAGATGGTCAAAAGTCATGTCACCACAGAAAGTAAGAAAATAAGTATTAAAGACATGTGTCATATAGTTAATAAAACTATACTGATTTTTTTGACTTTATAATGTTTGTCAGAGTTTTGAAATGTAAGTTATTGTGATTTATTTTATCATTCTAAAGAAATATTCCCTTTCATACCAATTTTTTTTTGTAATTATGTATTCTTTTCTTAAACAGAGCCCTGAGAATTATATAACCTTCAGGCCCCACTAAACCTAAGTTCACCCAACACAGCAGCTAACATCACCCTGCTAATATACCTTCTGCACTGCCCAGAGTTACTAGGTCTCAAAGGGGGACTGCTCTCACTCTCAGTACCCAAGGGCATCTCCAGGGATAGACCTCTTTCCCTTGACACGCTCTTCACAGCAGTTCCCTCTCTCAAGGACCATGGTGCAGGTTCTCCGAGGAAGAGTTGAAACAAAATATGAAGGCACTTTCTCATTGTGCTTACAGTGATTACTGTCTTCCTCCCAAACAGCATTCCTGAACTCAGCATGAGCACCTTTGTTCTAACTCCCCATTAGATGCAGCACCAGTGGTTACTCTCAGGAGCCAATTGTGAGATTCAATAAAACCAGTCATTGTGCCTCCCCTGAGCTTGTCTGGCAAGCCCAAACCTGGTTGATTTTTCAGTAAATACTCTAGACATGCCTGAACACATCTGAAGCCATAGCAGCCACTCAGATTGGGCTTAGCTTCAAGGTTTTTTTTTTTTAACCCAGAAAGTTCTTTTAGGTAATTAAATCTCATTTGTTCCTGTGGGAATGTGAGCAAGGTTCCTCCCCATGTTATAGATGAGGGAACTGGGCCTTCGAGAGTGTAAATGACTTTTCCAGGGTCATATAACCTACAAATCACAGGTTAAGTGCTAAAACCAAAGCCTTCTGTCTCCAGAGTCTGTGCTCTTGTCACTAAATGCCTCTGTGTCCCCTCAGTCCATTGAGATAAAGAGCACTTACTACAGAAAGATCTGGCAAGGTAAAGACACTAAAACATCAGCACAGCTGTGGGAAGTATTCAAAAGATTCAGGGCTGTATTTTTCTTTATCAGGAAAAAAGAGGCTGGCACTTTTCACCAATAATAGGTATGAAATGGACCATTTTTTTCCTGACTCACTTAATTCTTGATTAAGAAGGAACCAAGTAGATGGCCCCATTATGTTTTAATTCTTGAAATAATCACCAGTACTATATAACAAATACTATAAAGTATGCCTTCTATTCTCTTTACCATTGATATCCATGGTACACAAAAATAGCAAAATGTAATCAAAGCTACAATGCACATTCACTACAAATTAAAGAGTGATTTCTAAAGCTACTGCATAAAGTGTAATTGAAGACAGGACAGGAGAAAGAGAAGAAGATCTGATTTTTAAACAAAAAGAGTTCTACATTCTGAATGTGTTCCCCAAATTCTTGGAAACAATCCCCAGTGCTGTGATGTTGGAAGGTGGGAATTTTTGCAAGGTGTTTATGTCAGAAAAGCTCTACCTTCATGGACAGATTAATGTCATTTTGAGTTTGCACTCTTCTGCCATGTGAGGACACAGAGTTTATCCTTCTTTTTGCCCATTCACCTTTTACTATCTGAGTACAGGGCAGAGGGCCCTCACCAGACACCCAACATGTCAGCACCTTGATCTTGGACTTTCCAGCCTCCAGAACTATGAGACACAAATCTCTGTTCTTTATAAATTACCCAGGTATTATGTTATAGCGGTACAAAATGAATGAAGACATTGAGCAGCTTTACTACATTAGGGGCATAATTCACAGCAGAGGAGGTGACTCTGGGTTGGAAGTATTTCTTGACAGATCTTTGGCTGAGAAGGGTACGCTCCTTCCCCATTCCCAGGGCCATCAAAAAGCAAAGTTGCAACTGGAAAAGAGCACACACCTGCATAAGAAACTCATAGTATGTTAGGAGTTGTTTATGACAGCTTGAGAGACTGGGGTGAAATATATGGGGGAACATGGAAGGAGGAAGGAAGAGAAATAAAAGAAAAGTCTTGAGAAGAAAAAAGAAGTTCAAGCAGAGGTCATAAACAGGAGCCAAAGTGAGAGATAGTAACTCAGTAAGAAATGCCCTCAGTCAAGAAACAGTAATAGAATCTTTAAGAAAAGAGATGTACAATTCATTTTAAAGATTTTTCTTGCAGTACACTGTATTGTCATCACTCTCCCACTCCCAATCCCTCCCCTAAAACTGCCAGCAGAATTCTCTTCTCCACAGCAGCTCTTGCTGGGACACTTTGGGGAGAAGGAACCAGGGTTTGGTCCTTTGTGAGAAAGGTCATTTGAGAAGAGCAGTCTCAGGAGACAAAACAGATACAGCCCCAGTAGCTACCAGGAATGGAGGCCCTCTAAACATATAAAAAATCGGAATACTTCTAGCAACATGTGTGATGAAAACTCAAACCGTCTTATCTGGTTTTGTTTTTTTTTTGAGTCGGTGTCTTACTCTGTCGCCCAGGCTGGAGTGCAGTGGCATCCTCACAGCCACTGCAGCCTCTACCTGCTGGGCTCAGGTGATCCTTTGGCCTTAGCCTTCCAAGTAGCTAGAACTACAGGCATGTGCCACCATGCCCGGCTAATTTCTTGACTTATTGTAGAGATGAGGTCCCACCAAGTTGCTGAGGCTGGTCTCGAACCCATGGGCTCAGGCAATCCTCTCACCTTGGCCCCCCAAAGTGCTGGTATTACAGGTATGAGCCACCATGCCCAGCCCTTATCTGAATATTAAAGTAAAGGATGTCCAAAGAATTCTGTGGGAAATGGGGTTGTCTGGGATGCATAAGCATGATATCAGATGGCTCACTCATAAGGTAAATATTAGCCTTTGAATCCTAGCACGAATCAAAAGACATCATAAAGGAACAGAAGCCTAGAGATGTCAAAGACTAATCTAAGAGAGCACACTTAGTGGCAAGGTTAAGGTTAACTCAGAGGATCTGTCTCCCTGTTCACAGCCCTTTCCAGAACACCATCTGTTTGCAGCTGATGTGTTGTAGTCCTAACTCCTAGTACCTCAGAATGTAACTGTCTTTAGAGATAAGGTCTTTAAACAAGTAATTAAATTAGAATTAAGTCATTAGGGTGGGCCTTAATCCAATATGACTTATATCTTTATAAAAAGAGGAGATTAGGACACAGATATGTACAGAGGAAAGACCATGTGAAGACACAGAAGAAGACAGCCATCTACAAGGCAAGGGGAGAGGCCTGCTACAGCTTCTTCCCTCTTGGCTCTCGGAAGGAACTGACACTTTGGCCTCAGACTCATGAGAGAACTCAGAAATGTGAAAGAAGATGTTTCTGTGGTTGACGTGCCCACCCTCCTGTCCCTGCCAATCTGTGGCACTTTGTTAGGCAGCCTCAGGAAATGAATACACCACCCCCTCTCCTGTGTGGTCAATAAGGGAGCACAAGTTCTGTCCCCACATGTCAAGGTGACAAAACAAAAATTTCAAACCATGAAAAAAATCTTAGGATAATTTTCATTTTGCATCTTTGATCTACCAGCAAGCTGATTTTACTCCAGATGTACAAAGCATTTTTGCACAGAAACTTGCGGTTTCAACAAATAAAACTCTATTGCAGGCTAAAAACAAAACAATCCATGCACTCTTTTGCACCAGCCTCTGGAAGAGCAAACTATTTGAATTATTTGGTAATAAAAATTATTTATTTTGTATTTTATTTGATAGTTGATTTTATATTTCTAGAGATTTTTACATAGTGTCTAACCTTGTAAAACCTAGTTAATCTCCTGGAAGTTTAGAGCAGTGCAGAATAGTGGTAATGTGTTCTTTGCCATAATGTTAAAATAAGTGTTGGTTTGGGATCAGTGTTGTTTATCTTTGCGCTTTAAAATTACCCTAGTGAGTCATCATGATTTTAGCCTCTATCAGTATCAAAAAGACAATGTTAGAACAAGAGGGTACCCACAGAGCCATACATATGTACAACTCTTATTTAATTGTACCAAAAGGAAACATGATACATGACTCAAAAAATGCACAAATTGTCACCTTCATATGAGAAACTTTTATTGCACTTATGAAAGTGTGTGTAAATGTTTTCCCAAGTCCAAGTTCCATGCATCCTAAGCAAATCACTTTTCTGCCTCCTCTGATGCACCCGAAGAATTAATGCACATGTTAGACACAGTTTTTAGAGTTTTCTATTTGACCTACTGGGTACTAAGAACATGAAAATGATTTCACCTCTCCAGACTTACATTCTCTTGCCCCACATCAGCTCTGGAGGCTTTGGATTTAGTATAGGACTAAAGTGGGAATCTAAAGAAGTGCAGAACTAGATGGAGTTGGGTCCATTGGATTAAAAATTTTTTTTCCAGACCAGTGCCTCTTAAACTTTAGTGTGTGTGTAGAAAGGTGATGTAAATTGCAGACCTGAGGTCTAGGGTAAGGTCTGAGATTCTGCATTTCTAAAAACTCTAAGTTGATGCTGGTGCTACAGGTTCACAGAGCACACCTTGAGTTCTAGACTTATAGATTTATAAAGCTATAAAAGGTGACTACATAAGTATGAGAAAAATGTAGCAGAAAGTTTTTATAACACGGGGGTCAGAATTTCTATACTAAATGTAAAGAAAAAGACAAGCAGGGCTAAACAAAAAAATTTTTAACTTCTATCTGACGAAAATTTCTGTATGATAAAGTAGAAGGACAGTAAAGAAACTGATCGAATATTTACAACATATATTTTTAAAATTCCTATTCAGAATATATAAAGAGCTCCTACAAGTCATTAAAAAACAGAACTCACAGAAGAATTCCAATTTGCTAGTAAGCATATGAAATTACAGCAACCTGAAATGCAAACTGAAAAACATCCTGAGTATTTTTTACACATTCAGGTGTCAAAAATTAAAAACAATGTTAGCATTTTATAGTCTGTCATTGTCAAGTTTAAGACAATACAGCTTAAAAAAATGAGAATATTGTATGCTATCATAAATTCCATTTTAAAGATGAAAAAACTGATGCTTAGGGACATGTGTTGATTTGTCCCGAACTTCCTACTGTAATAGCTAGTCCAGAACAGTGGCCTCTGAACCGGCAGTTTAGTTTTGGAGATAAGAGATATCAGAGTAAAATGTTTCAATGGCATGTTGTAATCCATAAAACAGCAAGATCTATCACTCTATCCCATTTACCTTTTTAGTAATGGTATCTCTGCATTATTTTATATAATAGATCATGAACATGTAGAATTTAATTTTGTTTCAATTATATCTTCTTTTATGCATATTTATACCATACATATGTCTATATTTAAATAACTGTGATCACACTGTGAAATAACTATATAAAATATTGCATAAAAGTATGCACTATAATTATTTAGAAACACTTTCACTTTTTAAAAAATGCAATGTTAAGCCAGGCATGGTGACTCACTCCTGTAATTACAGCACTTTGGGAGGCCAAGGTGGGAGGATTACTTAGGTCCAGGAATTCAAGGCCAGCCTAGGCAACATAGTGAGACCTTGTCTCTACAAAAAAATTTTAAAATTAGCCAGATGTAGTGGCACATGCCTGTGGTCCCAGCTATTCAGGAGGCTAAGGCAGGATTGCCTGAGCCCAGGAGGTCAAGGCCGCTGAGAGCCATGATTGTGGCACTGCACTCCAGCCTGGATGACAGAGCGAATGCTGACTCAAATAAAATTTTTTAATGATTTCTTAATTGTTCATTATATGATAGAATTTGCCATAATTTATTCAACTAGTCCCCAACACTGGTTATTTGATTGGTCCCCTTTTCCTTACTCATGCTATTTTAAATACCACCTTGATAAACAAATATATTTATGTTAACTTAGTATTTCTTTAAAATAGTCACTAAAAAGTAGAATGTCAATCAAAAAGTGAACATTTGTTTAAATATTTTAATATATATCAGTAAATCCCTTTTTAGAAAGTTATGCCAACTAAGGCACACACCACCAATGTGTAAATATTATCATTTTTAAATGAATAACGTGATTGCTGAAAAATTCACTACTTCAATTTGTAGTTTGCTATTAGTGAAGTCAAACATTTTCACAGGTCTAATAACCCCCTCGTATTTTCTGTATGTGAAATTTCCCCCCACTGCCTCTCTTTGCCATAATTCTTTTAGGAATCTCCATGGTTTGTTTGGGTTTTTAAAATTATTATTAGTCATTTGAATATACATTTTAGATATTTAGAATATTTGCTTTTGCTCATTATATTTGTGGCAAGTGTTTTTTCCATATTTTGCCAATTTTTTCCGTTTTCATTGAGGAGTTTCTTTAAAAGACCAATAATTCTATGCTTGCTTGATCGATAGTAAATTCTTCTTCAGCCCTGTTGCCACCATTCAGGGTCTGGGCTCTCATTATCTTAATATTAAATCACCACAAGAGTCTTCTAAAGATCATCTTTACCGCTTCCCTCCCAGACGCATCCTGCTTGACAGCACCAGATTCCTTGTCCTGAAACCTGTTTTGAAGCATTTTACATGTAAAAGAGCTGACTTGCAGGCAGTGTGAGTGAGTTCACACTGATGAACCTGCATTTGCTTATACAGAGAATCAATGTGTTTTCTAGCCTTGTCCAGATTAGAAGATAGTAACTACTTAATTTCCTTCGAATACTTCTATTAAGGACTCCAGTCTTAGGTTACTCTAAGCAGATTTTCCACAAATTCTGTGTCTATTTTCAAATCCACTTATCGGTTGGTCCCACGGAGCTATTTGTTCCCATCAATTCAAATTAGAAATTCTGGTTTCTTCCTCACTTTCCTCTCAAATAGCATGAAAGCCTTGCCTGCGCTTATCTATTCTTTTCTCAAAGCAGTGTTTTATGTTTTTTTAAAAATAGCTAAAAGAGAACAATTCAAATGTTTCTAGCATAAAGAAAAGGCAAATATTTAAGGTAATAAATAACCTGAGTACACTGATTTGACCTTTACAAATTATATAAAATATTAAGTTATCACATGTGTCTTTAAAATATGCACATCTATATGTATCAATAAAATGTGTTTTAATCAAACCAGTGCTTTTAGTTCCATAGCTTCTGAACAGCTAGTCAGAGGCACTCATGTGCTTATATTTCTTCACCACCTCTCCTGGCTGTTCTTGAGAATAGACTAGAGTTATCTGTTCTGCCAAACATCAGAGACACACTGTCTCCTTTGAAGGGTCATCTCTAGGTCATTCTCATGAAAGGAGAGGGTTCCATTGAAGCGAATGTGACAGCCAGGGAGCTGGTCTCAAAATAAGATGTGGGTCTCTGAGGTCAACTCACCAGGGTGCCTGCAAGTGTCTACAGAAGCAAAATTTAAAAAAAAAAAAAGTATCTTCAAGGACAGAGATGGAGTTGGCAGCAAGGGTCTTTCAGATGAGTGCCCCCTAGTCTGCTGCTTGTGACCTCTACCTCTCCACAGACACTGTCTGAAGGGGTCATCACCCATTATTTTACTACACAGACTTTTCTAGTTCCCAGAAGAATATGGGCCTGGAGTCTGAGTCTCCTCCAAGTTCATTACCCTGTCTCCTCTCATTTCAGTCCCTCGCAATTTGGGGGCAGGGGGAGGGTCTGACTAATAGATTTGAGTCATATAACCTTCTGAAAATGCTAATGAGAAAGAAAAGGGCCCCAGGAAGCATCAAAATGCTGACATGATTAGGGATGTGTTTGAACCTGTGGCATATTTATCAGGCAATTTTCCAAGCATGCTGGGTCTCCTTGAAGATGTAACAAACACATGAGCTCCTGGATATCATGACTCTTGTGTTTAAGGGAGAGACTGTCTTATGTTTAAGTTTCTTTTACTCCCTTGTCTACTACAACAAGTTGTCCAAGGAGGCATAAGTCTGCTTTGTCTTTGGAGCCAATTTTTTTAGTAAAGAACGCTAGCTGGGCAAGAAAGTAAATGAATAATTTTTTTTATTTTATTTTAGCTCTTCTATGCCTTAAACACTTTATTCATGCTTTACTAATTTCCTGCCTCTACTCCTTCCTTGCTCAAACCATTTTCCACTATTTCAGGTAATCACAAAATTTAGAACTGGAAAGAACCTCGGAAATCAACCCAGCTACCTCATTCAATAGATAAGGAAACTGAAGCCCAATGAGGTAAAATGAGTTGCCTAAGATCACATTTTAGAGAGTGGTGGACCTAGCCCCAAGCCACAATGTCCCTGAAACCCTCCAGACCATCACACCTCCCCTGACCACACTTGGATCTGCATTCCCTCAGCACCTTGAAGTCTGCGTGGCCCAGGTGTCACTGGAACACAGTAATGTGACAGAGTCCTTCTCTGGCTGTTTTACAAAGATCAGCAAAAACTCACACCTTGGTCAGTCTCCAGAATCCTTCTCCTCGGTACTCTCAGGTTCCTAACTTACATAGGGTACTGAGACTTACACACCATCCTCAGGCAGAGTAGTACTTCTGAACACAGGTCTTATCTTTCCAGTTAGACTGCAAGATTTGGGAGGACAAAACGGGCCCAAGTCTTTTTATACATTCTGCATGGAACTCACGACAAGTTGTGACTATTTCTTTCTTTTTTTTTATATAATCAATATTTTTTATTATGATATTGTGGGGTACAGTTAAGAGTTAGGTATACAAATATGCTTCGTTCAGGCACCCTTGTTGATAAGAGGTGTCTCCCTGTCCCCAGACAGATATTTACTACCATTAATCCCATCTCCCTAGCCCTCCCCCTCCCCCCAGAGTTTCCCACCACTGTCAGTCATTTTCTTATGGTAATACATTGGATGATCAAGGTTCACTATATGAGTGAGAACATGTGATACTCAGATCTTTGTTTCTGTGAGAGGTCACTCAGTATTATAGACTCTAAAGAATCCAGAATAGGCTGGGCATGGTGGCTCATGCCTATAATTCCAGCACTTTGGAAGGCCAAGGCAGGAGGATTGCTTGAGCCCAGGAGTCTGAGACAGCTTGAACCCAGGAGTTCGAGGCTAGCCTAGGCAACATAGTAAGACTCTCATGTCTACAAAAAAAAAAAAAAAAGCCGGGCATGGTGCCTTAGTCTCAACTACTCAGGAGGCTGAGGTGTAAGAATCACCTAAGCCTAGGAGGTCAAGGCTGCAATGAACTGTGATCATGCCACTGAACTCTAGCCTGGGTGACAAAGTGAGACTCTAACTCATAAAAAAATTTTTTAAAAGAATCCAGAATATTATCCCCTCTTCATCTTCCCTTTCGAGCAAACAGAACATGTATGTGCGTATGTTTCTGTAGACAACAATGGCAGAACAGAGTGGCTAAAATCTTGGGACCTTGGCGTAAGACAGACCAGAGTTCACATTTTAGTTTTACCACTTCTTGGATGGGTGACCTTAGATAAATTATCTTATCTTGTGTGCCTTCATTAGCCCATCTACAATGAGATGACGGTAGCCATACCTACCTCATTAAGTTGTCAGAAAAGTTTGTGAGAACTTACATGCCTGTGCTCCAACCCTCCTCTCTACACATGCACATGCACACACACACGTGCACACACACATGCCAAGTAGATAAAGCATTTAGTGTGGTTCCTGATTCAAATGTTCAGTAAAGGGTAATCATTATTGTACTTATCAAACTAAAAATTTTGAATGTTATTATTCATACAACTAATTGGTTTATTGAATAGGCTAAAATCCATAGGGAACAAAAGGAGTGACTTTATTTTTCTGAACTGCAGCTTTCAAACGCACTCCTTCAAATACTCCCTCCTCACCTGGACAGTGTCTCAGCTGCAATCCCATAGCTTCCTTTCCTACTGAGAACAGTCCCATTTTAAGAGTCAGGACTCACTTTCTGAGGTCGGAATGTTAATGTTCCTTTCTTTCCATTCCAAGGCTCGCCTCTCAGCCAGCCCAAGCTCTGAGACCTGCACTTCTTTCTCTCTCCTGGCTCTTCTGAGAGGCTCCCCCTTGAAGCCCCTGCCTCCACGCTCAGCACTCTTCTAGACTGACACCTTACTACTCATCAAATTCCCTTCTTCTGTGAATTCTAGGATTTTGCTTAAATGAGCTAGGTGGGTCGATGGGGTGAAAATTTAAAAATGAGCCTCGTGACGCTTAGTGCCATAAGAGAATCTTGCTGCTGTCCTATGAAGTAAGCCCCTCGGCTACTGTTTTCAGCTTTTAGGTGTAAAGCAACAATCTACAAAACACCCCACTTCATATTCTGTCATGCATGTTTCTTCCAGGAACCAGCTGAAAAGGAATGCTTCTCTGTGAGGGTTAATGCTGTTCTTTCTGGGTACCTCTCTGAAGATAGAGATCACAAACCTCTGGTTTCCTGTGAAAGATGCCAAAGGAAGGTGGGAAGAATTGGAGAGTTTCAGCCCTTAATATGGCCACATCACTGTCTGCCTTTCCCTGCCAAAGAAGTTTCCTCCAACCTAATACTAACCCATTATATAGACAAAAAGCTCTGAACATCTTGCTAATCTGTTATGACCACCTCACAGATATGTATGATAAGAAATGCCTTCATGCTTTAATGATCCAAGTATTAGACACAGTTCACTTGTGTATGAAGTACAGCCACCACCAGGGGCACCATCTGAGCATCTTCTAAACTAAAAGTATCTTTTTTTCATTCATTCCATACATATTTATTATTTACTATGTGCTAGATTTGGGCGCTAAAGCAGTGATAAAGATGAATAAGCTCCATGAAAGAGCCCACAGAAATCCTAGTCTAGAGTCAGACAATAAACTAGTAAATAAATCATTGTAAATAGTGAAAAGGAAGTAATCAAGGAGTTACTACTGTAGAAGATGTTGTGATATAAAGACTTACTCTACACATGGTTACAGGCGATGATATTGAAACTGAGAGATAACAGAAGAAACAGAGCAGCCCAATGAAGAGTAGAGGTAAAGGAATTCTAGGTAGAGATGGCAGTATTCACAAAAGCAAGAGGAAGAAAAGCAGTTGGCCGCTTGAGAAACTGAAGGAAGAACTATGTAGCAGGAGTACAGTGAGGGACATTGGAGATCTATGCTGAAAGTCAGATTGGGCAAGGTCTTACAGACCATGGTAAGGTCTTTATAATTCTAAGTGCAGTGGCAAGACAAGACTGGATTTTAAATCGGAGAATGTCATATTTTGCTTTTGGACATTGTAGTGAGCTGAATAGTGGTCCCCCAGAAAGATATATGCCCAAGTCCTAACTCCTAGACCCTGTGAATGTGACCTTATTGAGAAAGAGTCGTTGCAGATAAAATCAAGTTAAGGATCTCAAGGTTAGACCATCCGGGTCTAACAGGCCCTAAATCCAACAAGTGTCTTGCAAGAAACAAAAGAGAAAACACAGACAAGAGAGAAGTCCATGTGAAGATGAAGGCAGAGATTAAAGTGATGCAGCCACAAGGCAAGGAACACCTGGAGCTTGAGAAGACAAGAAGAAATTCTCCTTAACAGTCTTTGGAGGAAGCATGACCTTGCCTACACTGTGTGTGGTGTTTCTTAGGTTTGTTGTTGTTGTTGTTTACTTCTGACCTCTCGAACCAGGAGAGAATAAACTGTTGTTGTTTTACACCACTCAGTTTATGGCAATTTGTGATGGCAGCCTAGAAAACTAATGTAGACACCTTTGAAAAGTAGTGACTTCAGTTAGGCCACCTCAAAGTGCTGATGGTTTGGAGAGTTGTGTCAACAATTCAGAATGCAACCACAGGAGGTTAGAACTGAAAAATTTTTAAAGATCTTCCCAAGGCTATAAACTGTATCTCTATTTTACACAAATTGAATAGAGAACTTTTAATCCATCATCTGCCTTGTGCCATCCTACTAGACAATTGTGAAGGAAGAACACATTTTAACTTGGGACACTAACAGAAATACTACTGTGTGTGTGTGTGTGTGTGTGTGTGTGTGTGTGTGTGGTGTGTGTGGTCTATATGTGTATATGTAAGAGCATGCATGTGTATGCACATGCACAAGCACATAGGGCTATGTGTATTTGTTTATGTGTGAATTCTGGTATCACTTGAGGAAACTAGACCTGTAATTTCATTCACTTGGGCCATTAGACAGGGATGTCTCTTCAGTAGACTGCAGGAGGCAAATGGACCAGAACAAAGAAGAGAGAATTTAAGACTGAACCACCCCCAGCAAGAGAGGTGAATCATGAGCACTAGTCTCTCCAGCATAACTTAAAAGGAATCACCACCTCTTTGCTTTCCCTACTGTCTTATTTGTCTTCTTTTACAGCACTTCTTCTCCACCTCCTCATCTTCACACAATATTCAGTTTAATGGCTGAATTGAAACCGGCGATGAAAAGAATCCAAGCAAAGGAGCTCAGACCACTACACAAATGAGAAAGTGGAGGAGGGAGAAGAATGAGATGGGGGGAATGTGTAGGGACAACACCATAGAAAGAGGAGGTTTTGGCATCGACACTGTTGCCATAGGCAGAGTGTCCCCATACAGTTCAGCTGTCTTCACAAAGATTGTTTTTGCTTCACCCAATAGTCATTTTTGTCAGGCCTCCATCTCCAGCCAGGGACTGAATACCACAGTGCACAGAAAAGGCATGCCAGGCCTTGAGGATTCCCTATCCTGGAAACAAATCCAAAGCTGTTGCATCCTGTAGCAAAAGCACAGACTGAAAAAATGCTGCTCGGTCAGCCCCTCTCATTCTGTTCGGGCCACTGGACATAGCTTTTGCCAACTCTAAATTCAGTTTTTGTCCAAAGAATCAATACACCTATTGAGAGGGTGTCCAGGAATGGCCTCTCCTCTGCCCCTTTCTGGTGCCGCCAGGCAGAAAGCCCAGCAGGCTGTTTTGTTTGTTGAGCTCCAACCACGGGAGGACTGGTCCACATGGGGTCCCCCCGCCTCGTCTGCATTCAGCACTCTTGCTCTGCTTCCTTGTCCTCTGCCACAATAGTGTCCCATTTATTGAGTATCCACCTGTGCACAGCACCATGCAGAGTACTGAGAGAAACAGGATAAAGAGAATAGGAGTTTTGAGTTGCAGTAGGATTTCCAAATAGCAGCATCCAGAAATTTGTGTGGATAAAAGAGCCTAAACACGAGGTACCACCCACAGGCATCTTTTCAGAAGAGGGTCTTCTGCCTACAACCTCTAGGTACACTGTTTTTACCCCCTAGTCCCTCAAGCTTGTATAGTTAAAGATTGCCGGGCCTAGCTCGGTGGCTCAGCCTGTAATCCCAGCACTTTGGGAAACCGAGGCAAGTGGACTGACTGAGCCCCCGAGCTCGAGACCAACCCGGGCAACTTGGCGAGACCTCATCTCTACAATACATAAAAATTAGCCAGGTATCGTAACATGCGCCTGTAGTTCTGGCTACGTGGAAGGCTGAGGCAGAAGGATTGCTGGAGTCCAGCAGGTCGACACTGTGGTGGCCATGAGCATGCGTGCCTCTGCACTCCAGCCTGGGCGATGGAGTGAGACTCCAACTCAACAAGATAAAATAAAATGAAATAAAATATTGCCTAGAATCTACTCATTATTTATTTGATTGTTTGTATATTGAGTGAGTTCCCCTTTTTCACTGATTTTTATCTCTGCTCACCTTCTCTCTTCCCTCAGTTTTAGGTGTTAAACATAGATACATCTTGATTCATAGTCATACAGACATATACAAATATTTATAAGCAAATAAAGGGATTTTTCATTTTTTTACAAAAATACATTCATATTGTATACATTTCTTTGCCCTTTGTTTTCTCATTTAACAATGCATCATGAACAGTCCTCTTGGTTAATGCATATAGCTTTAATTCATTATCTCTGATAGGTGCACTATATTTCAAGGTTAGGTATACCTAAATTTACTCAGTAATTTCTCTATGAATGATCACTGAGCTTGCTTCCTTTAAGGAAGAGTGTTACTTAGAAGTCCTGTTCATACATACTTGCATGTTGAGTTCGTGCTTCTATAGGATAGCATTTCTAGGTCAATTACATGTATTTCCATTGAAATAGATGTTGCTAGACTGTTTTCTAAAAGACCACAGTGTTTCTCATTTTCATAAGAGAAATTTCAATAAATGAGAGTACCCTTTTTTGGACTTTCTAGCCATCATTGGGTTTTAGAGCTATGTCTTAACTTTTGCAAACAGTTGAGTAGAAAGAAAATCGAAATAACATTGGCACATCAATTTGCATTTTCCTGATGACTATGAAGATTGTTCATCTTTTCACAAGCATATTGATCATTTGGGTTTTCTCCTATGTAAATTGCCTGCTCAAACTCTTTGTTCATTTTTCTATTCAGATGCCAATTTTTTTATAGTGAGTATGAGTTCTTATGTATTTTGGATATTGATCCTCTGTTAATATTTTCATGGTGTAAAATCTATTACTTACCTTTTTTGTGTCTTATTGGTAAATGTAATCTTATGTATGTTTTCATTTTCTTTTATACCTTTAAGATTGCTATCTAGCTTAAAAGTTCTCTTCCTCACCAGAAGCTATCTAATACTGTTATATTTTCTTCTAAAAAATATTTATCCTTTTATACTTAGATATTCACCCTATGTTTTAAAGCATGGAGTATTTTCTATATGGTGTGAGGAAGGGGTATACTTTATTTTCTTCTTAGTGGATAATTTTGCCAACACTTTCCTTTAGTGACTGATTAAAATACCACCATCACATAATTAGCCTTGGTCTCTATTTTGTTCCACTGGTCTCTTTGTCTTTTCTCATACCAATATTACAGTGTTTTGATAACTGTGAGTGATTAAGATTTTTTGAGATACACTAAGTTTAGTCTCCCCATCCCCTTCTACATAATTTTCTTAAGGATATGTAATATATAATTTATATTTCTAAATAGTATTTCTTGTTGCCTTCTGTTTCTGCTAAGCTGAACATAGGGCCTCTGCATATCACTGCCTTACTTTCTGGTTGGAAAGATAATACATCATGTTTAATAAAGTCTTAAATGTAGCATCGCAGAAGTGGAGTTTATTATGAAAATTTCTGGGCCAAAAAGCATTCATTTCACAAAATTTTGCATCCCAGTCTCAAATACAGTCTTTGTTCTTTACAATTATTAGAAAAAAATGAAGAACACATATCTGTAGCAACACACAAATACATGAGGATATAGTCCAGGCCACACAGCAAAGGGAGTACTGTGGGATTCAGCCAGATGAAGGAGGCAGAGCAGGCATGGAAGTCAGGCCAGTTCCCTGGTGTAAATGGGTTTGTGTGAGTCTTGCAAGGTGGCAACTGATGAGGTAGTCATTGAAGTTTGAGTTCCACCACTAACTAGCTCAGAAAGCACCTTTGACAAGCTACTCAATCTGGGCTCCATTTCTTCACTACAAAATAAAGTGGTGTCACCTGGTAGTTTTCAAATTGATTCAAAATATTGCCCTGTAATTAGAAACGTAGGTTCTGGAATCACCCAGAACTGGGTACAAATCCAAGCTTAGCCACTCCTTGAATTGCTTTGGCATTTTTATGTACTCTGTCAGTTTCCTCATATTTAAATGTAGGATGAAAATAACTGTCTCACAGGATTTGTGAACTAGATGAGCTAATGCTTGTAAAATAATCTGCATAGTGCTGGCAAGTAGGAAGCACACAGTAAATGTTATTACCATCATTATTATTATGTACCTAGGGTCCCCATCTCCTAGGCACAACCCTTCTGTTTGATAAGGAGGAGGATGTTCAGCAGGTAGGATTCCTGGCCCAACTCCTACTTCACTTATAAAAATTTCACTTTACCTGGCTACAAATTAGAATTATTTGAATAGATGTCCCAAAACAGACTGAAAGCTTATGGACTGGATGAGCATCAGTGTCATTTTCAGTTCTAACATGTCAGTTGTCCACCTATGATGAGTCCTAAGATATTTACCTGGACTGTTTTAAAAAGTCACCAAAATTCACCCAATGATAGTAACTCTCCATGGACATGGGAATTTTAACTCACCTCTACAAACCCCAGATTTATGCTCTGTAACTTTATGAGAGGTAGAAATGTCACACACTACAATAAAAATAACCACCACAACAATAACAGCTAACTCTTACATAGTAATGCCAGATACTTTTCTAAATACATGAAAACCCAGGACACAGGTATCTTTAACTTTCACAATAACCCAATGAAGTAAGTAGAAATTACAGTACAGAGAGAAGTGATTGTCTCAGTCACATATCTATTAAGTAACAGAACAGGGACTTGAACCCAAGTAATAGGGCTCCAGAATTTTCACTTCTGCATTACCCCTGACTCTCCAGTTTTTTCTTGTAGTCAACAATTTTCTTTAGTTCCATCTGACCCAGAACTTCTGTCTCTTCTACTCCTCTCAAGCTACAGTCAGCTTTATCAGTTGTACAGCTTTTCCTGTGCATGTGTGACACTCTGACATCATTTTCCTTTTTATTAAGGACCAACCATGTGTCTTGGGTCCGGCACTGTTTAAATGCTTTCTATACGTTTTAAAATTTATTCTTCTAACATCCCTGTGAAGTAAGCACCATTATTATTTCCATCTTTCAGCTAAGAAATTTAAGCTGCAAATTAAGTAAATGCCCAAGAACACATAGTAAGTGGCAGAGAAAGATTCAAACAAGGTCAACCTGATTTCAAAGGCTCTGCTCTGAGCTGCTACGTTATACTCCCCCAATATACAAATCTTCAGAACGTTCTGATTACCATCTAAAGTAAACTTGGCACAAAGATGAGCATCTTTTCTCCACCAGCTGCCTCAACCCGGGGAGTAACATTGCACCCACGTCTGCCTCACAAGCAAGAAGCCTTGAACTCTTCCAGAACGGTCTACTGCTTTGTTGTCTCCACATCACACAGCCAATGTGCCATGAACCCACAGCTGCTCTTCCCTCCTGCTCCTCCTGCAGAGCTAAAGCTTGGGTCCCAGAACTGGACACTACTCTGGTTAGCCAAGAGCTACAACTCCATGTAGTCATTTGAGAAATGTATTTTGATGATGACCATGCAGTGTGACACTATGTAATATTTACTTATTTCTCTGGTGGTTGCTTAGGCAAATGTCCTTTACTATCTTTTCACATGTACAACTTCTAGAAAATATTTTACATCTCAAGTAGCAAATCTGGGAAATAAATTCTTGCCTGGATGAGACCTGTTGAGCAAACAATCCGTAAATCTGAATTTCCTTAATTATTACCTAGTTAAGATAATTTTTTGTAATAATTACCCTAGTGAGTTGTTCGAGAATGTTGTCCTCAAATAATTAGATGAGTAAATTCTATAGGTGTGTTCCATTATAAGACATTTGTTTTTAAAGGTTCTCATAGCATAAATACAAATGGGACAGCTTTCACATCTTTTTTATCACTAAATGTTTGTCCTTTTTAATTTATACTTATATACAGTCTTAAACAAACTAATGCATAAGAAAATATTTGAAAGTTCCCAATGAAAAGGCATTAAATGGTTTTGCACTCACAACTTTAACAAAACAGGGTTTATACACAGGAAAACCCATCATTTCACATCCCAAAGTTTAACTGCTCCAATGAATTCCAACAATTCTGAACTGTGAGAATGATATATTAACCAAAACAAAAACCTTGACTTTATGTTGCCTATATTCAATGTGGGCTCCCATTGATTACAAAAATTCAACTCCACTGAATGATGGCCCCATAATTTACATCTGGTACTGTTCAAAGGAGACAGGCTTGGCTTGTCTGTGAGCCTGACCATTATACCTCAGGGACAGAATCAATGATGCCCAGGCCTGCTCCATGTAGGTGGGGCACCAACATTCCTCTTTCCTTTCCAAGTCTGTGATTTTTAATATACTAAGACTAAAGATAGATGTTAGTGAATCTTCTAATTAACAAAATAATAACTTATAGAAGCAATAGCCAAACCAATAAGCATCGATTTATTCTTAATTACAAGCCTTTAGAAAATGGCATTGTGATTTCATTTTATGTTTGAATTCTAAGTGTTATATTTCATACCAAGAGTCAAGATAAGCAAAATTTTTTTAATGGAATCCAGCCTACTTTCTTTCTTCTCATTCTGAAATTCCCTCTATGGTACTTCTAAAAGGTGGTCTCCAGCCAGGGCTTGAATTCTAGAGAAAGAGAATTTACTACCTCATTATTTGTTATAGTTTTATTGAGCTAGTATTTACTTTCTTGTACCTCCTACTGAGGACTAAAAAATATGTGCAATCTTCTTTCCATGTAAGAACCTGCATGAGTGGTACCAAGAGGCTACACTAATGCCTACTACTGAAAAACATTCAATGGGTCTATTAACTATTATTTTGTAGTAATATTTTAGAAGACCAGACTATGAGGCCATCAGTCCACAAAGATTCACAAAGTTCACAAAAGTTCACAACGATCCACAAAGACTTTATCTGTCTCAAAATGTGGCTTCTCTGGCTTGTGCTGTTCTGTGGTGGAGATGGGTATAACCTTTAACATCTCTGTGCCTCTGGCTTTCTCTTATCATGTCTATCTTTATTTTTCTTTGAGTCATTCTCTCTTCTCTGCATTTTCCTCCTCTTTCTTGCTCCCTCATTCTCCAGCTTTTTAGGTAATTTAAAATTAAGTTTAATTAATTTTAATTTTAATATTGTACTTAGTGAATAAAGTTCACAGAGTCCAAGTAAAATTTTTTTCTATTAAACAATTGAAAGTTTAAAGGGTCAAAATTAAAAGCATACATTTGTATTTGCTTATAGTTGCATAGTGAAATTCTAGAAACATACCCCAAAATTATACAAAGTTAAAAAGCTACCTAGGGATGGTAAGAGTAAGGAGCAAATATGAGAAGAATGGGTGTGAGACTTTTTACTAAATTTTTTATATTTGACTATTAAGCCATGTAAATGTATTACATGTTCAAGAAATTAAATAAAAATATTAAATAAGTCATTTTAAAAAATATAACCATGCTGAATTTTACCTGTCTGGGTATAAAACACCTAAAAGAAAATAATTCCCACTCCTACCATAAATTCTGATTTTATGCTACAAGTCGTTTTTGGAATTAGAGTTGAAAAGAAGAGGAATCAATTATCTCCCTGATGCCAAAATTTGCCAGTTCTATGTTATTTTTGCTAGAATATTTGTCTAGGTAAAATATACTACAAGTAGATAAATATTTTCTCAGTGGAAGTGATATCATTAGAGTTACCTAGACAGGCACTGCCAACTAAACTACGATTAAATCATAAGTGATGATTAATTTTATGTGTAGCTGAGCCACATTGTCCAGCTATTTGATTAAACAGTATTCTAGATGTTTCTGTGAGGGTATTTTGGATGCAATTTACATTTAAACTGGTGGATTTTAAGTACAGAAGATTGCTTTCCATAATATAGGTGGGCCTCATTCAATCAGCTGAAGGCATGAAGAGAACAAAAGATTTATTTTCCCTGAATAAGAGGAAATTATACCAGCAGATGGCCTTTGGACTTGAAAGGCAACCTCAGCTCTTCCTGGGTCTCCAATCTGACTGCCTCTTCTATCAGGTTTGGATTTGGCTAGCCTCCACAATTATGTGAGCCAATTCTTTAAAATAAATCTCATAGGTAGGTAGATAGATAGATAGATAGATAGATAGATAGATAGATACCAAAACATTCTATTATTTCTGTTTCTCTGGAGAACCCTGACCAATAAATCATGCAATTGATTCATTCAACAAACTATGATTCGGTACCAGTCTTATGCTAGGTACCATGCTAGTTGCTGATGACACAAGGGCGACCAAGCCAGAGCCCCTGCCATAAAAGAGTTCATGGGTTAAATGAGAGAACTAGTATGTAAGTCAGTAAAGTGAGGTGTTGCAGGTGCAACACCTAGTAACCCACAGGGACCCCAAGAAGGAGTGGTCCACTTGGAAGGTGGGAATGCAGGGAGCTGCCTAGAGAAAAGGACTGCTAAATGATCTGCTCCTTTCTGGTGGAAAGAACAGGCAGCAATGGTCTGCAATGCTCAGAATGCTGCCTGCCTGGTGACCTGGATTCACCTGCTCTGTTCTGTGCCTATGGCCTGGCAGTCCCATAGGGCAGTATGCAAGATAACAATGGGGCCCATCTGCTGGGCTTTGAGTCTGTTAGATAAGATCCCTCTTATAAACATCAAGCATAAGTAAAATAAATCACAACGTTTTTTCTGTTTTTCTGGTCTTATTTTAAAGATAGCAAAATTTTTTGCTGACGACCATGTCATTTTCCCTTTGTCATAGTTCTATTATAATTTACATAGCATGCAGTATGCAAACCATACTGTGGTTATGTATTTTCACAGATTATTAGTTGGGACATCTTATATTTTTATTAAAAACACACAAGATTGCACATTCATTTCTACAACTCATAAAAGAAACAATTTTACCATAAAAAATATGTCTTCAATAGCCAAGACTAAAATATTTTCCCAATTCAAGATCAGATTCATTAAGGTAGAGCTGGAATTTCCAGCAGAGTAAGAAAATGGAGACATCTAAAATGGAATAAGGCATTAAAACTGGGGGGAGGGGTTCCAAAAAATACAACAAAATCAAGATTTGGAAAACAGAAAACATAAGCTTTTGACAGCAGGCTTTGATGCTGAATTTACAGGATGTAAATTCTGCTTAAAACATAAAGCAAATGAGAATAACATATTCTCTGAGCAGCCCTCTGAGAGTCACACGTGGAACAGGACTGGGAGAAAACATAGCAGCCCCAACCAAGCCTTCCAGGAAGTATGAAATAAATTGAAAAAAAAAAAACAAAACCAAAAACTGTTTTCCAGCCAGCTGGTTCCTGGCTCCAACGAGAGAGACAACTCTATACATAATCCAAAAGGCCCGGCCAGCAGCAGGGCAGGCAAGGCCCAGGCCTCTCAGACCCAGAGCATCCTTCATTAGATCTGGCCCTCCCAGTCCACTTAAAACATGAAATGCACCAGGCATTTGTTTTGCTGATAGACACAACTTGGTTGAAGAGCTCAAACTCTGAAACAGAATCAGACAGACATTGAGGAAGCTATCACTTGCTGCAGGGAGACACATACCGTCATCCTCACAATGATTTTTTTTTTCCCGTTGGTAAGAAGTATGGAGTGTGTGTGTGTGTGTGTGTGTGTGTGTGTGTGTGTGTGTGTGTGTAAAATGGTTTAACTTTATTTAATACAAGGTATTTTTCACAAATCTCCAGAATGGAATCATACCCACAGTACTAAAAATAAGAGATAAAATGCCTTTCAATCACTCAAAAGGATAATAATACTATGTTCAGATTTACAACTTTTTAACAAAATAGATACTTTAGGAATCTTCATTTATTTTCATTTTACAGAGTGTATTATTGGTTAAACTTTAAGTCAGTAATATCTATCTTTCAAGTACATGTGAAACATCCACCTCAGATGAGGTATTTGCTAGATACTGGTCCTCCCTAAACTGAAAATTCTATAAAGGCAAGGTCCAGGCTAAGTTGAAAATCCAGCCCTTAGCACAGGGCTCAGAGAACATGATCATTCCAGTATTAGGTCAATAATTGTGTTACCCGATTTCATATTCATTAAGTCTTGAGGCAGGTATTTTTATCTTCATTTTTTAGATGAAGAAGTAAGTTTGAAGCAGTTAAATACTATCTTATTCAGGGGCACACAGTTAATCAGTGACACACGTGACGTTTGATTACCTTAACTCAAAATGCCAAACCCCAGGTGAGATCACAATCCTCATGTTACTAGTCCTCGATATAATGCAATACTAGCTTTAGCAGAAGTTAATATCAGTGGCAGATTTTCACCTGCGGTAATGTTAACTATCACAGGGAGCTGTTGCATTGTTTGAATATCTTCAGGAGACAAGCTGATATCCCTCATCACTGTTCTCACTGTCCCTCAAAACCAGTGTGGTTTCAGGGTATTTACTTCTGAGGATTTTCTAGCATCAAGTTCAAGCATAGAAATTAGAAAGATCCCTGCTGGAAATTTTTCTGATCTCTTTCAAATGTGTAAGACCACTTGGGAATAAATTAAGAAGGCAGTTAGAAAGACTTTAGAAAAAGGCAGTGAGCAAAGCAAACCTTGAGCAAAATAGAACAAAGCTGGAGGCACCATACCACCTGACTTCAAAATATACTACAAAGCTATAGTAATCAAAACAGCACGGTATCTGACACAGAGACCGATGAAACCGCATAGAGGGTCCAGAAATCAATCCATGCATTTAGGGCAAATTGATTTTTGACAAAGGGGCCAAGAACACACAATGGGGAAAGGACATTCTTTTTAATAAGTGATGTTGGAACAACTCGATATCCATTTGTAGAAGAAGGAAATTCTTATTTCATATCATATACAAAAATCAACTCAAAATGGAGTAAAGACTTAAACATGAGACCCAAAACTGTAAAACTACTGGGAAAAAAAAAATTTAAAAATCTACAGGACATTAGTATAGCAATGATTTTTTATATGACCCCAAAAGCACAGGCAACAAAATTAAAATAGGCAAATGGGATTACATCAAACTAAAAATCTTCTGCATAGCAAAGGAAACAATCAACAGAGTGAAAAGACAATTTACAGAATAAGAGAAAATATTTATAAGCCATAACTCTGATATCAAAATCAAATAACCAACTACAAAATGGACAAAAGACACTTCTGAATAGACATTTCTCAAAAGAAGACATACAAATGGCCAACAGATATATGAAAATATGTTCAGTATCAATAATCACTAGGGAAATGCAAATTCAAACCACAAAGAGATATCACAGTACACCTGTTAGAATGACTATCATCAAAAAAGTGAAAGAGGCCGGGCTCAGTGGCTCAGCCTGTAATCCCAGCACTTTGGGAGGCCAAGGTGAGTGGATTGCCTGAGCCCGCGGGTTTGAGAGCAGCTCAGGCAACTTGGCAAGACCTAGTCTCTACAATAGATCAAAAAATTAGCTGGGCGTGATAGCACGCACCTGTAGTTTCAGCTACTGAAGGCTGAGGTGGAAGGATCGCTGGAGTCAAGCAGGTCGACACTGGGGTGGCCATGAGCATGCCACTGCACTCCAGCCTGGGTGGCAGAGTGAGACTTCAACTCAAAAAAAAAAAAAAAAGTGAAAGATAATAAGTGTTGCAGAGAATCTCAAGAAAAGGGAATACTTGCACACTGTTGGTTGGAATGTAACTTAGTACAGCCATATAGAAAACAGGATGGAGGTTGCTCAAAAAAATTAAAAACAGAATGACAATATGATCTAGCAATCCCACTTCTGGGTATATATCCAAAGGATATGAAATCAGCATGTCAAAAAGACACCTGCAGTCCCATGCTCATTGCAGCACTATTCATAAAAGCCAAGATATGGTATCAGTCTAAGTATCCATCAACAGATAAACAAATTTTTAAAAAGTGGAATGGAATTCCACAATGGAATACTATTCAGCTAAAAAGAGAGAAATTATGTCATTTGTAACAAAATGGATGAAATTGGAGGACATTGTGTTAAGTCAAATAAGCAAGGCACAGAAAGACAAATATAGGATGATCTCACTTACACAAGGAATTGTTAAAAGTTGAGAAGAACAAAATCATGAACTTCATAGCAACCTGGATGGAATTAGAGGCTATAATACTGAGTGATCTTCCACAGAAACAAAGAACTGGGTATCACATGTTCTCACTCATAAGAGGACCTTGAACAACCACAGCAATACTATATAAAAAGGATTGGCTGTAGCGGGAAGCTGCAGAAGGGGGGGGAAGAGAGGTGGGATTGACAATAGTAGAAATCTGCCTGGGGAAGGGGAGCACACCTCATCAACAAGGGCACCTGCACAGTGAATATTTGTATACCTAACCCTGAAATGTACCCCACAATTTTAAAATAAAAAATTTTTTAAGTGAAAAAAAGTTGAACTCCTAGAAGCAGTGAGTAGAATGGGGGTTCCAGGTTCTGAGAAGGTAACAAGTTGGAGAGATATTGGCCAAAGGGTACATGCAAAGTCTCAATTAGACAGGAGAAATAAGTTTAAGAAATCTGTTGTACAACATAGTGACTACAGCAATGTATTGCATTGAAAATTGAAAAGAGAGTAGATTTCTGAGTGTTCTCACCACAAAATATGATAAGTATGTGAGGGAACACATATGTTAATTAGCTCACTTTAGCCATTCCACTATGTATATATATTTTGAAACATCATATTGTATACAATAAATATATAACATTTCTACTTGTCAATTTAAAAGTAAATATTTTTAAAAGAAAAAATGCAGTGAGAAGTAAAAAATGGAAAAAGACCAGCTGAAGCATGGCAGCCAAATATCTAAAGACTGCCAGATTTAATTGACTCCACAGAGCTTTCCTGACGTTGATGAGAGCAGTGAAGGCTGGACCTTGGAGGAAAAGTTAAGTAGATGATTGTATTTAGGGAAGAAAAAGTGGGGAAACAGCATAATAGCCTTCAGGTACCCAAGGAGAAAACATATTCATCATGTCCATGGAAATGGGCAAAAATTAAAAAGAAGGGGAAATAAATCTATCCTGAGCAGGAGGCATTAAGATTGCCAATAAGAAGACCTAATTTCATGAGTACCCTGGTGATTTTCAACCTGTTTGGGCTTGTCCTTCCTTGTTTCTGTTTGTTTTTATGGCAGAGTTTTGAAAATCACCCAAGGGGAAAAAGACTGGTTGACATATGTACACACACATTAAAATTAATGTGAATCAAAAT
The DNA here is from genome assembly GCA_963574415.1 of Tarsius wallacei. Taxonomy (NCBI): domain Eukaryota; kingdom Metazoa; phylum Chordata; class Mammalia; order Primates; family Tarsiidae; genus Tarsius; species Tarsius wallacei. Next base: position 58,099 of record CAUYQG010124396.1, on the reverse strand, counting down.
TAATTTTGTTGATAATGTCCCAGTCAGAGTTTTAATGCCACACTCTGGCTGGTGGGGCAGGAGGGCTTTGTGGGGAGGGACATTTGAGATAAGGATGTACCAATGCAAATTTTGTTGTATCTAAGCTACCACATTCACAGTGGGCCTTACAGACAATCACTGACTCATCTCAACAGTCATTGTTGCCCAGCTGCCACTCTATCAAAGACCTAATACCTGCCTTCTAGCAAAGCGAAACCTCCATGGGCAGTAGATCTCTTGTGGAAACTGATTTCCCACTGCTTAAAAAAATTTTTTTATTTTAAAATTGTGGGGTACATTTCAGGGTTAGGTAGACAAATGTTCACTCTACAGGTACCCTTGTTGATGAGGTGTGCTCCCCTTCCCCAGGCAGCAAAGTATTCAGGAAATACCCCAGACTGGAATCAGGAAGACCTGGGTATAGAATCCCTGCTCTCCTCTTGGCTATATGAGCTTGAGTAAGCTATGTAGCTTCTCTGAGCCTCAGTCTCCTCAATCGTGTACTGGGAAAATAATACCTCCTTTGTTGGGATGCCAGAATTTTGGGAGACCAAGCTTTTAAATCTGCAAGTGTGTCGAGAACACTTAGATGTTAGCTGTTTTCCCTCACACTTCCTCACCCCTATTAAGTTACCTCTAGGGTCACCAGAGGGCATTGCTGTGAGGAAAGGACAGTGTCCCTGTCTCTCTGAGATCTTCATTTGTCTCTTGAAAATGGGAATAAAATACATGGCTCCTACTTTTCCAAGCAAGGAAGGTGGAAAAAAATATATACCTTTCTTTAAAAATGCTAAAGTTTATACAAAGTATATGTGACTGGAAGGTTGACAATTAAAACTTTTTTTTTCTTTCCAGATTCTTTGGCCTTTGGAAGAAGGTTGGTACTTAAAAATACCTTTCAGGTTTGAGGTCTGGGATTAACTGGCACCACTAGCTATCCATCCACTTCCTCAGGAAGAAGAAGACTTCACACAGCTCCAAAGACACCTCCCTGGGTTGTCTGAGGCATTTGGCAGAAAATGAGGTTAGAAGTTTGTTTCAATTTAACCCAGGTGCACTTGTGAGGTCACCCTCTTTCACCTCTCAGGCAGCCCCACACGCATGTGCATGTGCACTCGTACACAAAGGCAGTCGGCTTCAGCCACGGTGTAGACACTTTCATGACGTAGCTTCAACAGCGGGTCTCAGTAGTGATGGAATGGCATAAGCATTACCTTTACCAGGTCTTTGTAAACAATTCTTCTGTGTCTACCACTACTCATAATCATGGCTGTGCCCAAAATCCATTTTCCGGTCCCTCATGCCAGCATCCCAAAGTTTCTGTGAGAAGGATAAGTAACCTAGACACTTACCAAATATTTGTCAAATCTGAATATGCGGGTTGCTTAATCAAGTAAGGGCTTCGGGTGTTTTTTGAGCATGAGGCCCCCTTCTAAATGTCAACAACGTGCAAGGCACACCTCCAGCAGAATAGTTATAACTTTAATCTCTTTTGATTAAGCCTAGCTATGGCAAAGTGATATCACGAATTTACATAATCAAGAGGCATCTATGTACAGTTTATAAGCTGGGGGAGGGATTACCTTATTTGTATTCAGTCTGTGTACAATATGTTGTATGCCTATGGAGTCTCAGATTCCCTTGAAGTAATTTGAAGTCTTCCTAGGGGTCTGCCACCCACAGGACAAGTACTATTACTATTGGGTACATAGAATTGTGGGGTTGCTGCCTGCTCTGAGCATCTAAAGAAAAAGTACAGTGTGGAACTTGCCTGAAATGATGTGAGTTGAACCATCATGGCCCACACTCAAGAGACCAAGCCCTTAGCAGCAGTGTTCTGGGTTCACCGAGGATGACAAGGGTGCCTCTTTCTCACTATGTTGTACAGGTGATACAAGCCTTCTTGATTAATGGACATAACAACCTTTTTCTTTAAAAAAGTAAACACAATAAATTATCAGTAGATTCACAGGGATGTTAACCTGACTTGAACTCAGTATCTAAACTTGGTTTCAATTTGACTCATATTTGTCAGTTTCTCTAGGCAGCCTAATTTGGTTTAGATGTTTATTTTTAATTTGGTTCTGGATAGCGGTGTGGGATGAACATATTTCCCAAAAGGAAACAAATAATGTTAATTCCAAGGGACTTTACTCTTAGCTGCAATGTATTCTCTAGAATACAAGAGATGGTAAAGGAAACTGAATATTTGTGTTCCTTTTTCCTTGCCACTTGGTAAAAACTCATTGTGAGATGGCTTCAGGCTCTTTTCCAGGTTCACAAAGCCTTGGCTTGGCCCTTGCCAGTATCTCTTCTCCATTTTCCAGTGTGTCTTGTACTGCCTCTGCACTCTAGCCATCCTGTTCTTCCATTTTCTCATGCTCACAATGATTCCTCCTACCCCAGGGCATTTGTGTATGCTCTTCCTTTTATCTGGAATGCTTTTTCTTCTGCCATTTCACCCTGTCAACTCTCACTCCTCCCTGAGAACTCAACTCAAAAGCATGTGTTCTTCAGAAAGCTTTCTCTAAAGTCCCCAGTGTTAAATCCCTAGTGATCAGCTTCTCCTAACACCTGTATCTCTCACCCTCCTTGCACTTTTCACAGGTGCTACTTTATATTTGTTTGTGTGGTTTTATTTTTATATCTCCCACACTAAACTCTAAGTTCCACAAAGGCAGAAACCATATCTGTATTTATTCACCACTGTTCCCTGGATACCCGAGACACTGCTCAGAACATAAGAAAGACTCAATAACATGAGGTATGCCATTCATTTGCTGAACGAACAAATGAAGTATATATTATTATCTTCTATATATTAAAATCATAATTGATAAAGGGAAAGGAAATGAGTGATTGTGAGATATTCTGATGGAGTTAGAGGTAGTGTGGTATGAAGGAGGGTGAATTTCAGAGTGGGAAATTTGATCACTCGGGCATTTTCCAACTATGTGATCTTGAGCAAATTATTTAACTTCTCTTAGACTGTTTCCTCATCTGTAGAGTTGTAATAATAATGTCTACTTCAAAATATAGTTGTGAAAATTAAACAAGATACATAAAAAATAAAAATTTGTTGGATTCCTCTGCATCTGTGATCTTATATTTTGCTTTGCAAAAGACAAAGTGTGAAATTTGACAGGACAATAACATTCACGGGGACCAGCCTAGCTGATCAGTGTTTAGAGCCACCCTTCTATTTCTCCTTGCAGCACAATGGACAGGTTTTCAATAGCAGGATAAGGGATGAGCTTTCTAAAGACAAATATGGTTCAGGAGTCAGGCATTATGTGGTGAGCTTCTCCTTTCACTTAAAGACACGTTGGAACAACTGATCACCAGCAGCCATTTTTATAGATGAGCCATTGTGGATTTCAACAGCATGTCTTCATTTATCTCCTTGTTTTCCTCTTTCCAAGTTAGTGTGTCATTTTGGAAAAAAGCTTCAAAATAGCTCTGGAAACAATTTTAAAATAGCATCCAGTGATTCCATTTATTTTAAGTCCAGAAACAGGCAAAACTAATCCAGGCTGTCGGAAACAAGGGCAGTGGTGACTCGGAGGAGGGGCAGTGGCCAGAGGGAGCATGCAGGGGCCAGAGATGTGCTGTTTATTGAACTGAGCACTGGTGTTCTCTGTGTGAAAACTCACTAGGCTGTACTCAGAAAATGTGCCCTCTCTGTATGTATGTTAAGATTCATTCTGCCTCTGTGAAACCATGTTGAGATTTGAAGTTGCCCTTTCCTCTCCTTTGATGGCTGTACATTAAACATTAGGATCTGGAAGTAAATTTGTACTTTTCTTCTCCCTCCATCCCTCCTTTCCCTTTTCCATTCCCAACATCTGCAGGAGCACATGTGTGTACACACACACACATACACACACACACACGCATACACACACACACGCACTTCTTTCAATAACTCACTGTGGTGATCTGCTGGCTACCAGTACCCACACTTGTTCACAACTCTTATTCACCAAAACCCAGACACTTAAAGTTTTTCCCATCCTCACTAAAATAAAGTTGTAAAATCTTAAGTAACTTAGCATCTCAGACCCTTAGCATATCCTCTCTCTCTCTCTCTCTCTCTCTCTCTCTCTTTCTCTTTCACACACACACACACACACACACACACACACACACACACTCCATCTTATACACAGCAGCCAGAGGAATAGTTCTAAAATGTCAAGTCACCCCATGTTATGGATGGAATGTTTGTGTCTCCCCATAATCCATATGAGGCTCTAACCTCTAATATTAGTAGGTGAGGTCTTGGAGAGGGAAATAGGTTTAGATGAGGTCATGAGGGTAGCATTCCCATGATGGGATTGTGTTGATTAAGACAAAGAGAAGGGGCTCACTCACTCTCTGTCATGTGAGGACACAATGAGAAGGCAGCCATGTGAAGCCAGAAAGAGAGCCCTCACCAGAACGCTGACCTCAGAATTCCAGTTCCCAGACTGTGAGAAACAAATTTCTGTTCCCATAGAACCAATCTTGGTACCAAAAGACATCCCCCCTTTTCTGAAATCTTCAATGGCTTTCCATATTTTTAAGAATAAAATTCAAGTCCCTTGTACCATACTATAGGCTCTGCAGGATCTGTCTCTGGCCTCCTTCTCCAGCTCTGTCCTGTAACACCCCTCTTACCATGCCTTCCTTCTCCACATGCATCCTTCCTATTCCTAGCTGGCCTCTGGGCCCTGGCCCTCATTGTTTCTTCTGTGTAGACTTTTGACCTTCACACATAGTTCTACTTCTCATCCTTCTTGTCATAACACAAAAGGTACTTCTTCAACTAGGCCTTCCTTGGCCACCCCCAATGGTCTATCTTATTATCCATGTCATTTCCTTAATAACACTTACCAGTGTCTGATGTGTTCTTATTTGTTCGTTTGTTTATTAATCGATTGTGTGTCCCCTCTTGCTAGAGCATGGGCTCTATGAAGTCAGGGATCGTCCTTTTCTTATCCACACCCTCTCATCTCCTTCTGGTCTAGCAATGTGCATGGCATATAATAGGTACACAATTGATAATTACTGAATGAGGGGAAGACTGAATAAATATCAAACCCTGTTTTATTCCTGCCTCTGCTTTTAATCTGTACCCAAATCCCCACCCTGTACTCAATTCTAATCTGATGCCTCTTTTCCAGACCTCTGCCCTAAAAACCTACCCTTTATTCTTCCAAGCCTGGTTCTTACCTTTCACTCTGCCAGCCCCATGAGGGAATTCAAACCTGCTCCCCCCCAGGTGGACTTCCCATCTGCTGCGTGTCCTGCAGAGAGCTCACTCAGGCTCAGATTAATGCACACAGCCCGTTCCCTTGCTTCCTGTGCTTCACCCCACCCACCCCAGCCCTGCACTTCGCGGGCGCCCACTACCTGCCTGTGTCTCCACATGCCACCTGCCTCATACTGCCCCACAGCGGGCCTCACCCACTTGCCTGGATGCTCCCCACAGCCATTCTGATGGGTGTGGCCAGCAGCTTGGCCTGCTGAGTCCCCATCAGGCAACTCTAGAAGCTCCACGTCAGATCAATTCCATCTGCCAAGTGTCACTTGCCTAGCTTTCTTCTTCTCCTCACTCACTCTTCTAGCTCAGGTTCCATCACTTCTCCTGAACTATGGCAAAAGCCTCCTTACAGGCCGGATTTTTTTTGTATTGTCTGCTGTTCCCCCACTGATCATTGCATTACTTTCATAATTAGAAAAATAAGCCAGGTGAACATTTAATGAACATGTATTTTGTGTAGTGTGCACCATTAGACAAAGATGGTCCAAGACATGGCCTCTCAGTCTTCTGGGACTCACAGTCTAGTGGGGTGATGTCTCAATGCACAAGAAGCTATCTGGCAAGCATAAAACAGTGAATGCAAGAGGAAGAGAAGAAAGCTCTGCCTGCACACAGGATAAAAGCAGAGATGAGAAAACTAGAGACTAGTGAGGACTAGACGATTCTCAGAGAATAGAGAGGATGACATTAGGCTATGAGCTTCAGCATGGCCAGGTCTAGATCTTCTTGTGATCACCAGTGGACAAGGACACCTTAGAAGAGTTCCTCACCCAAAGTGGATGCTCAATGAAAACACATAGAGTGGAAAAATGACTTTAGTACAACCCCCTTTATTTTAGATATGAGAAAACTTAAAAAAAATTAAATGACTTGCTAAAAAGTCATAAAACTGGTTAGTGTATTACCAAAGCCCAAATCTGACTCCCAGAACTCTTTCATCCACACTGAATGGCTATCCTCAACCTTTCCTTCTCCAAGGTAATGAACACAATGTATTTTATCTTTTCTTTCCATGTCATTTTTTAAAATAGCCCTTTAAATATACTCCATCATAAAGGAGCAGGTTGTGCAATTCTTGGCATGAAAAATAAACTTTTTCCACTTTCAAAAAGTTGACATTTTTATTTAGAATCTTGCTTTTGTATGTAATTATTAAGTACGAAATAAATACAACCACATATGGTGCCACCTAGCTGGAAAGAACTCTTATATGCTTTGGTGTTCTTCCATCAACTTTTTTCATTTTGACAAGGTGTCATGAACTGAAACATGGCATTTTTCTATAAAAGAGTTTTATATCTTTGTGATATACTATATAGTTTACATATTGTAAGTTTTCAAAGCACACACATAAACGTGCCTGTGTTTTATTTTTATTGTGGTCAAACATATAATACAAAATTTACCATTTTAAGTGTACAATGCATTGGCGTTAAATACTTTGACAATGTAGTGCAATCAATACTACCATTCATCTCCAGAACTTTTTCATCATCCTAAACAGAAACTCTGTACCCAGTTAACAATAACTCCCCATTCCTACTCTCTTCAGCCCTGGAAGTACCATTCTATTTTCTGTTTCTATGAATTTGACAACTTTAGGTATCTCATATAAGTGAAATCATACAGTATTTGTCCTTCTCTGCCTGGCTTATTTTACTTAGCACGTTGCTTTCCAAGTTTCATTCATGTTGAAACATATGCATTTCCTTTTTAATACCGAATAATACTTCATTGTGTGTATATACCCATTATGTTTATCTATTCGTCTATCGTTACATAAAAGGTGAGTTGTTTCCACCTTTTGGCTCTTGTGAAAAATGCGGCTATGAACATTAGTGTACAAGTATCTGTTTGTGTCCCTGATTTCAATTTCTTTGGCATATACCTAGCAGTGGAATTGCTGGATCATATGGTAATTCTATATTTAGTTTTTGAGGAACTGTGAAACTGCTCTCCAGAAGGGCTGCCCCATCTTGCATTCCCACTAGCAAAGTATGATGGATATGAGGGATCCAATCTCTCCACTTCTTCACCAATACTGGCCATTTTCTGCTGCTGTTGTTTTAATAATAACCATCCTAATGGGTGTCAAGTGGTACTTCATTGCAATTTAAATTGCTGTGAGTGTGTGTGTGTGTGTGCACGTGTGTGTGTGTGTGTGTGTGTGTGTGTGTGAGAGAGAGGGAGAGAGAGAGAGAGCAGCCGACTCTCTTGAGGCTGGAAAAGACCTCTGTCATTAGATCTTGAGCCCTGTCCTTTCCGGAAGGCCAGGACATCATTCCCCAGAGAGAGACTAAAACTCTTGATCTCAGAACATGCCGCGAGCAAGTTCACAAGAGTTTACAGAAGCATGTTAGACTGAGAAGCTAGCATCTTTTCATGTGTTTTCAAACTCATTTCCTAAAGATTCTTCAGAGCCTTGGAGGAAGGGAGAGATGGAAGCAGGGAAGAGGAGACAGGAGAATTAGGGTGTAGACCAGAACTCAGTATGGCCAAGAAGAGGAAAAGTTCCCAAGTATCTTTGTTAAGGGAAGGGATTGGGCTCCCCTCACTGACTTATCAAAGCAAATTGTATGATAGTCAGGGTCCAGTCCAGACTCAAATATAGAATCAGATACTAACAAGGGAGAAATTCAGAATCTGGGTAAGTTCATAACCTCAGAGATTAGAATCTGGAGTGAAATTGAGGCAAACCAACAGGAAACAAGGTCAAAAAACTAGAAGGTCTTATTTGGGCTTCTAAATTGAGATTCGTTGCACAGGAAATTAGAAACAGGAAAAAACTGAAGAGGCAGTCAGGTTCAAGGTCACTGACTTAGCCTGGTTAAGTGCAGAGAAGTAGACTGGCAGCATTATGCTGGGGACCCCAACATCCCTGGCTATGCCCAATGGTATGTCTTCTACTCAACCAATGGCCATTCCCTCGATCTTAGCTAATCTTCCCCCAGAGGACTACAGTACCCTCAAGGTCTTTCCAAGCATCCATTAGGCAAGCCATAATATTTATTCCCCATTTGTTCAATGGGGTGAGCAGAGCAAATAGAAAAGTCAGCGCTTCCAACCCCAAGTGGATCTGCCCCTACCCCTAAACCAATAGGAGAAAAAAATTTAAGACTGGTTGTAGGGGGCAATGGACCCTAGAAATATGTAAATATAGCATTTGGAACCATTGGTGGTAGATAGGGTTCTCAGATGGCTCCCAAAACCCTCATCTCCTGATGCACATGCCTGTATCCATATCATCCCTTCCTCTTAAACATGGGGGGACCTGTGAGTATGAGGTTAGTCCTGACTTAATCAAAGGAATCCTTTAAAAAAGATGAAGTGTCAAAGAGACATTCTCCCACTGGCCTGAAAGGAAACGATCACCGTGTTGTAAACTGCCTACAGGGGCTTCATGATAAGAAATGGCAGGCAGCCTCTGGGAGTGAGTGCACTCCCCACCCTTAGAATGTGCTTGGCAAAGAACCCTGAGCTCCAGATGACATCATAGCCTCAGTTGACACCTTGATTAGGAGAGCCTGAGCAGAGGGCCCAGCTAATTCATGCCTGGGCTTCTTCTGATCCACAGAAAGTGTGGCTAAGTTTGTGACACTCTGTTATACAGCAATAGTAAACCAATACACCTTGCCTACCTGATGGAAGACATAGCAGTAGGTTTAACTTGAACCTCAAGCTTCTTTGATTTGCTCTGTGATGTAGAACAATAGATAATACACGCATCATAGATCCACAAATCCACATGAGAACAAAGGGAGTATGTTGTCCAACCCTCAGAGAGGTTTAAGTGACTTGCCCAAGGCCACACTGTGAATTGGTGGTGATATAGTGGTGATTCTTAAACATGCAAGATGAGTCAGAGATCCAGAGTGTTGGAAACTGCAAGAATCTTAAACATCATTTGTTGAAGCCCCTCTGTTTGAGACAAGAAGAAACTGAGGCACGGAAAATTAGGGAATTTGCAGTATTCTTTCCAATTACCAGAGTCACATTAAGGCAGCAGGTGCAGTCCTGAAACAACTAATCACAAGCATGCAACTGCCCTTCTAGACAGAAATCAGCATGCATCAAAAACTGCTGCCTTTCCATTGATCCTCAACATAAAAAACAGCAAGGAAAATGCATAAAAGATATGAGAGCTCCCCTGACAGCCAACCAAGTTGTTCCCAGCTCACACAAGACATAGTTATATGACCACTAAAATGGCCAGGGCTTTGAAGGAGAAGGTGGGGAAGATGGGCGGGGGCGGCGGGAGCGAGAAGGGAGCCGTCTCATTAGGCTTTATTTTTTTGAAGCTTAAAAACAAAAGAAAATATTGCAGCTTTGTTAGTCAAGGACCTTTTGGGGAGGTTGATGTGCCTCAGTCAGAATTGAGGTGTGTGTGTGTGTGTGTGTGTGTGTGTGTGTGTGTGTGTGTAACCGAGTAGCCTGTCAGAGACTCATTTTCCAGGCTGCAAGTCTCCCCCTAACTGATAACACTCTAAATAACAGGTGAGTGACTCCTGGCAGGAAGGAGATTGTCTGACCTCATTGTTTGCCTTTTTCCCCCCTCTTTGTTCTTCACAAATAAAGGTTTTTTAATAAACTGAAAGGTCCTCCGCTCTTGCCTGATGATAAAATGAAAGGAACCAGTGAGGTATGGTACAACGTGGCAGCAAAAAAGGAGAAGCTCATCAGAAAATAACAAAGGTGCAAGTTAAAGATAAGGCAGCTGTCAGAGATTAATCCTGCCCGCCTGATTGTTTTCTTTAATACCAAAGCCTGCAATAGCAAGCGATAAGTTTGCTGAGTAATTTGGTTTTTGGTGAGGAAATAAAATTCAGGTAGGCCCCATAATTGATTTCCCTTTCTTTAGTTTTCTAAACATTAAACAACAACAACAACAACACAAAGCCCTGCCTCGGCTACACTTTCTTTCAGCGGCACTGCCCGTGCTGTCCTCTTGACCGGGCACTCCCCTTCTTGATCCCAGAAGCTTTCCAAAAGGAGGGTGGGGGCAAGAAAAAAAAGTTCCTCTTCCCCGGCAACATCAGGGGCAGCTTACATGAAATCTTTAAATTCGCGTCTATTACAGATTAAAGTATGCCCCCTCAAAAAAAGGATGTTGAAGTCCTGACTCCCAGTACCTCGGAATGTGACCTTATTTGGAAATAGCATCTTTAGAGAGGCAATCAAGTTACAATGAAGTCCTTAGGGTGTGCCCAAATCCAATACAACTGCTGTCCTTACAAAAAAGGGGACATTGGACACACGCACACAGGGAGAACACCATGCGGAGATGAAGGCAGAGATTGGGATGATGCACCCACAAGCCAAGAACTGCCTAAAGATGGTCCATAGGCCACAGAAACTTGGAGACAGGCATGGAACAGATTCTCCCTCCGAGTCTTCAAAAGAATCCAACTTTTCCCTTTAAAGAGGTAATAAATAAATTTAAATGAGGTCAACAGGATGGACCCTAACCCAACATGACTGGTGTCCTTATAAGAAGAGGAGATTAGGACACAGACACACACAGAGGAAAGTCCATGTGAGGACACAGTGAGAAGACATCTGCAAGCCAAGGGGAGAGGCCTCAGAAGAAACCAACCCTGTCAACACCTTGATCCCGGACTTCCGGCCTCCAGAACTGTGAGACAATAAATTTCTGCTGTTTAAACCACCTAGTAGCACCCAGTTGGTGCCACTTTGTTATGGTAGCCCTAGGAAACGAATATAATGTCTATCTCTAATACTTGCATGTAGCAAGAACCCTCACCTTTAACCTGAATGTCACATTCATCTAAGTTCTTCTCCTTGTCTTCACATCCCCTGCCCCATCAGTTTCTTTCAGCATTAGCACATTACTAAAGAAGTTAGTCAAGGAACAGTGATACCTTACGGCAGGTCCCTGCCCCTTCCATTTCTCTTTCCCTCCCAAAACATCAGGACACTAATGGACATGTATGACAGTCACGATGTCCTTACCACATCTGCAGATTCAGCCATTTCCCCTCCATTGTCCCTGGTGTGGTAGGAGCCCAGAGCAGCAACCTGGTACTGAGAGCGTACTGAGAGAATGGCCTGGAACTGGACTGATGCACCAGAAGTCCTGAATGTCAGGCAAAATGCCCTCTCTCCAATGCCTCATCCCCTGGATTTACAAAATCCATTTTAGCTCTTCTAGACCATTGCTCTGTGCTCTTCAGACTTTAATGTGCACAAGAATGAATCAACCAGGGAACCCTGCTAAAATGCTGATTCTGATTCAGCGAGTCTGGGTTGGAGCTGCAGAGGCTGTGTTTCTAACTGACCCAGGGCAATGCCAATGCTGCCGGTGCATGAACCACACCTGAGGGGCAGGGTGGAGGTGTGAGGACGGTGCCTTGGGGAAGGGGGTCCCTATGGTTGCTCAGAGGCAAAGTTTTAAGTGGCCATAAAATATCTCAGGTTCAGAATGTCTCTGAGTTAAGGAAATCTTCAGCAGGGTCAGAGGAGAAAGCAGAAAAGGGCCATCAGTAGGGATATGACTGGGGGGCTCTCAAATGAGGAAGTGTGGCGTGTGTGCACACCAGGCGTGCTAGCAGGCGGCGCCAGCATCAGCAGAACCTTATTTATTGTGACAAAATGAACAGCCCCCAGGTTGCTCATCCAGCAGCTAATTTCTCATCTTATCTATTATGTGAATGAGATGGAAAAACAGTTTCCTGTTTCTCACAGATATCACTGACATGAAAGATACTGAACAAATTCCCTGGAAAGCCATGCAGTCACATCCATCCACCCGCTTGCTAGTTTCAAGGGGAGGAATTGATGTGGCCAGAGCTGCTCCCAGATGGAGAATCCAGTGAAGACGCTTCTTTGCAGATGCCCCCATGTTAATCTCACCTTGGAGAACGACTAAGGAGCTGACGGGTCTCTTTCCGCTGTAATATTCCATGACAGATATTCCTTGAGGCCCAAGTGATCCATCCAGGAGCGGTTTTGAGGCTTTCCTTGGTCCCTCTCCAAATTGGCTGTATGTCAGGGTGAAGGGAGGCCCCCGCTGGCAGCCACCACCTCCTCCTCCAACCTGCCCTCCTAGCCACTCAACTAGCCCCTGCAGCCCCACACCCCCACCTATCCAAAGCACCAACAATCACAAATCATCCCCAGAAGGACAGTGTCCTGTTCTGGTATAACTAAGAGTGTCTGGGGGAGTCACAGACCTTCAGGAGCATTTGGTTCAACTCTAGCTTATTAGGAATGAGGAAACTGTGGCCCAGAGTGGTGAACAGATTGGCCCAAGGTCACCTAGTGGGTAAATAGCTGAGCCTTTTGGGACCATGCAGTGATGGAGATCTGAAAGAAAGACAAGTCTCAGACAGGAAACAGTGTATCCAGGGAGGACTCTGAAGAAGTTGGATATCCAGAAAAATCCTCCCCACTTTGGAGGTCAGGTTTTGACTTGGAAACATCTGAGAACAAGTTTGATGTGGAGAAATAAGAGCCAGTGAGTCCACAAGAGAGATCCCCAACTTGGACTACTCATTAACATCATAGCGGAGGTGAGAAGAAAGGGGGTTTAAAGCTGATGCCTGGGCCACACCCCAAACAAATTATACTCAAATCCTTCAAACCCCTGTGAGCTTGTTAGAAATGCAGACTCCCAGCCAGGCTCAGTGACCCAGCCTGTAATCCCAGCACTTTGGGAAGCCAAGGTGAGTGGATTGCCTGAGCCTGCGGGTTTGAGACCATCCTGGGCAACTTGGCAAGACCTTGTCTCTACAATAAATTTTAAAAAATAGCCAGGCGTGGTAGCACACACCTGTAGTTCCAGCTACTTGGAAGTCTGAGGTGGAAGGATTGCTGGAGCCTAGCAAGTTGATGCTGGGGTGGCCATGAGCATGCCACTGCGCTCCAGCCTGGGCAATAGAGTGAGACTCCAATTCAAAAAAAAGAAATGCAGACTCTCAGGCTCCACCCAGTCCTAATGAATCAGAATCTACTGAATCAGAATCAGAATCTGGGTTAAAGTTTGAGAAGTGCTACCTAGCAGTACATTGGAACCACCTGATACCCAAACCAACCCCAGGTCAAATATGTTGGAATCACCAAAGGGCAAGGCCTGTGGTTTTTTAGAAAGTTGAGGCTCAGGGAGAAGAGAGCAGGACACATATTTGAGCATGAAGTCCTCAAAGTCAAACTGACCTACATTCCCATTTTGCAGAGATATCAGGCATATTCAGGAAAAGAAAGTGTGGATGAAGACATGGAAGCTTGGGAGGCCTGGTTCTGACTCAGCCCCTGTCTGTCCTGCTGCAGTATGGTTCCACTGATGAAGATCAGAAGTCTGATGATTCTGTCTACCCTGAAACAGGACAAGAGCAGAGAAAGGACTTCCAAGTTCCATTGCACTGTGCTGGGCAAATAAGAGATGTGTTATGACTGGAATGTTTGTGTCCCACCAAAATTCCTATCAAAACTTAATCCCCAGTAAAGTAGTATTAAGATGTGGGGCCTTTAGGAAGTGATTAGGTCACGAGGGTTCCTCCCTGTGAATGGGATTAAGGCCCTCATCAAAAGAGGCCTCACACAGTTTGGCCTTTTTTGCCCTTCCGCCGTGTGAGGATATAGCAACAAGGCACCATCCTGGAGGCAGAGAGTGGCCTTTACCAGGCACAGAAACTGCCAGCACCTTGATCTTGGGCTTCCCAGGTTCCAGAATGGTGAGAAATAAATTTATGCTGTTTCTAAATTATCCGGTCTGAGATATTTTGTCATAGCAGCACAAAGACAAGAAGGTTATGAGGCAAGCAGTAAATAACTGGTGCTCAGATTAAAACTCAGTGCTAATTGTTGTGCCACAGCTGTTAGACCTTGGGGAAATTATTTAACCTATAAGCTTTAGTTTGCTGGAGAAAATAATAGCTAATTCATGAAGTCATGGTGACCTGTAAGGAACTAAATGTATAAAGTTCTTGTCAGAGTTTCTGGTACATATGCTAAAAACAGTAGGTAAAACTAATGGTAATTCAGTTTCAACTCCATGGTCATTCTGAGGAGGATTTTAAGTTAGCAGAAGACAGATGAGATGTGAACAATAACCTTCTCTTTGCAGTATGAAAAACTAATGTCATGGTTTATAAATAACTCTCCTGGCTATGGAAGACTGTTATCTCTGTCCCCTCCGGGCAAGCCTGGTTTAATCCACCGCAGTGGTTTCCTACGAATGTAAAAAGAAGAACAATGATAAAGAATATACAAGGAAACATGGGGAGGCGTGTAAATCAAAAAGGCGTTAACTGACAGGGAAAAGGGAGCAAGGAACTCGGTTGAAATTATGCGGAAGGCCCTCTGGATAAATACGAGAGTGAAAAGACAACTAATTGAAGAATGAGAGAGTTTTCTTAACCAGTGCTAGCTGAGTAAAAATATAATTATCTTTGATTCATGAAGATTGCTACAATATGACTCATTTACCAAAACAGTTACTAGCAGAATTACACTTGTTACTGTGAGAATACCACGTGGGAGAGAGGACTGTAGTAAATACCAAATGTGTCTGGTATTTCACAATGGCACCTGGAAGGCGAGCTTTGTTTCCTCCTCAGCAGTTCTCAGCAGGGCCGTTTGCAAGTACCAGGAACACAGAGACCTTCCTGTGAGATGGAAAATGCTAATGTAGCTGCTCCCAACCAGGTTCTGGGAGAACCTCGGCTCTCCTGGGCTGGGTATACACCATCTACATCCCCAACATCCTTCTTTCTACAAGTGAAACTGCAGCTCCAAGGTCGCCATGCCTTTGGTATTCATGTACATCGAGTTGATGTCTCTTTTTCGAAGATGGCACACACAAATTTAGAAATGGAGAGACATTTTTGATTGTTTATTAATTGTCTGACGGAAAAACTAGCATTTTTTCAATCAACCGTTTTTCTCTTGAACTCAACTGTGGTGGGCTGGGTGTTCAACCCACAGAACAGAGCTGTTTAAAAGTTCAAACCTTCAGCAGTCTGTGTGTACAATGATGGAAAGGTGATTGCAAGGGTGATTCACTAAAATGGGTGGAAGACAGTGGGCAGAGGGACCCTCCAAGGTAGGAGGGACCTCAGAGATGTTCTGGCCTAACCGTCCTAAGGCCAGACATGATTCTAGGGGATGCGTGTGTGTAAGTTACAGGGAGAGCCATGTGTTCTGTAAAAATAGAATGAATGGCACAGGAAGAAATAAGAAGATACATTTCTCACATAGTGAAAGAGCTCTGCAGGGAGCAAATCCAGAAAAAGGCAGCGGCAAATGGTTCTGCAAGTACAAGTGTAATGAAAATAAATACAGCTTACAAGCCTAATGAAGAACATTTCAGAGCAGGTTGAGACCCTAACTGATACAAATGAGGATCATTAGCTACCCTGGGCTCTCCTGTTCAGTGTAGGACAAGAACCATGCAAATAGAAGGAGATGACCAGCGCTGTAATGGTGGAATTATAACCCCACACCAGACCTGGGTCTTTTAATAAGAAGAGCCATTTTCATCTCCAGTCTCAAAGCCACTTGAGGGCCCGAAGACCATCAATACAGATGATCTTTAGCTGTCCTCGTCCAAGAATAACTAATGTTTTCAGAGCCACCCACTTCTCTGCCCTCCCAATATGCATAAGTACTTCCATAAGGCCTAGGAGCTAAGCTCCCAGAGGGAAGTGGGAAAAACTACCAGTCCTTTTAATAGCAAGGCATACAACTGGCATCCTGTTACCTCCACCATATTCTTTTGGTCAACTGGGTCACAAGTCCAGCCCCAATTTTGGTGAAAGAATGGCAAAAGAGTTGGAAAAAAAAAATCCACCACGATAGAATCACAGTTGACGAGGAATGGATGGAGGAGCAAAGAAGGGAAAGGTCTGGCACTGGTAATTGAAAAGATATTTTGCAAGACTTTATTGGCCACATAAAGGAGTTTGGATTTCATGCTAAGAACAATAAGAAACATTTATTTTTTACCACATGTTCTCACTTATAAGTGAGAGCTAAACCAAGAAACTGCAAAGGCATATAGAATGGTATAATGGACACTGAAGACTCAGAAAGGGAAGAGTGGGAGGGGAATAGGGATGAAAAATTACCTGTCGGGTACAACGTGCACAGGTGGGTGTGATGGGTACACTTAAAGCCCAGACTTCTTCATCACTATACAATACATACGTGTAACCAGAAATCATTTGCACCCCTAGAGCCACCGAAATTAAAAAATTTTGAAGAAATATTGACTTTTTTCACTCTTGCTCTCAACTTTCATCCAAAAGTGAGCACTCACAGAATTTCATCTAAAGTCCACAAAGCAGATCTGCATGCACATAAGATGTATCTAATTCAGGCATTTAATGAATATGAGGTATTAACACACCGTCAACCTCAAATATGAGCTCCCCCCAAATAACATCTGTTGCTGAGTGAGCTGTATAGCACACCAGATTTCCAAAATGCAGGAACAATGCCAGTATATTCACCAGGTACCATACCGGGTACTGCCATACCATCACCCGGGGAATAACTGATGCTTGTTTTGGGTTTCGTTCTGTTTTGTTTTGCCTACCCACTACCCTCACATACTTTATATTCCTGAACACACACAAAAAAGTCAACAGCCCTTCTGTTTCAATTATCAGTCAGTCTGTCTGTATATAAACACCCTTTTGAAGTCAGGGAGCTTAGCTGTGCCAGTACAACTGAAACACCAGGTCCAACACAACTCCCCAGTGCTTTGGTGCCTTCATGGTTGGAGAACTGGGTATCTTGGTGCCAGTTGGAATCATTAGATGAGATAATAGAGGAGAAATAGCTTCCCTCATTGTTAGAGGCCAGAATTTCTCGGTACACCAATGAGTATAAATGTTTTGACACACTGGAGATTGGAATGATGCTACTAGACACATATTAAGTAGTTTCTGTGCTGAGATACCAAGATAAGTTAGACACACCCCAGGGTCTTGGGTTGCTAAGTATAGGAAGAAGAATTATCCATAAATAGTTCTTTTCAATACAATGCAATAGGTATCGCAAATAGAGGCATTCAAAGGATACAATGAGATCCCAGAAGTGGGAGACCTAATGAGCTTTTGGAGGTGGTAAGACAAGATAGACTTCATAAAGGTGGTAATTCGGGACCAGAATTTAGAAGGAGGAGTGGCAATTAATAAAACCATTTCAGACAGAGGAAACTAGGGAAAAGGCTCACTCTTGTGAGGCACCCATGTTCACATGTGTTTTGAGGTGGGGGGTTGCATAGCAGGGCAACATTATTGCGATATAACTTTCATGCAAGTTGTAGCAAGGAATGGAAAGGAAAAAAGACAAGCAGTAGGAAGATCACAGAGCGCTGTGTTCACTATACTAAGAAACTTGGCACTTCTGTAACTATCAATGACTTTTAAAGAAAATAATAACTTGATCGGATTTATGTTTTAGAGAAATTATTATGGTAGGAAAGCAAAGAAAGACAATATTGGAACAAGAAAGAAAGACAAGAAAGTCAATAGGAGGTACTGACACAATTTAAAAGAAACCATAACAGATCTAGGGCGAAGGTAGTAGGAATAGAAAAGGTGATATAGATCTGAGAAACATTTATGAGATTAAATTATCAGGATTTAACAATTGAGTAGATATCAGAGAAGGAGAATCTCAGGAGACGCGCAGGAGTTGGAAAAATGAACAAAGAATGAAAAGAAAACATGGAAGATGATAAACCTAGAATTAGATGACGAATTTGAGGTATCCTGTGACATTTTAAATTCGAGATGGCCATAAGAGATAAGATGGACAAGTGGGACATCATCAAACTGAAAACTTCTGCAAAGCAAAAGAAACCATCAAGAGAGTGGAGAGACAGTCCACAGTATGAGAAAAAAAAAAATATTTGCCAACTATATATCTAACAAAGGTCTCACATCCAGGATCTACAAGGAACTCAAACATACTGAAAGGAAAAAAACAAACAGCTCTATTCAAAAGTGGACAAAAGACATAAATAGACACTTCTCAAGAGAGGACATTCAAGCAGCCAACAGATACATGAAAAAATGCTCAGCCTCACTAATCATCAAAGAAATGCAAATCAAAACCACACTGAGATACCACCTAACCCCAGCCAGGATGGCCATCATTAATGACAAAAAATAACAGATGATGGAGAGGATGTGAAGAAAAGGGAACGATTATACATGGTTTTTGGGAGTGAAAATTAGTACAATCTCTGTGAAAAACAGTGTGGCAATTTCTAAAAGATTTTTCATATGACCCAGCAATTCCCCTTCTGGGAATATACCCAGAGGAACTCAAATCATTCTACAGAAAAGATAACTGCACATGCATGTGTATTGCAGCACTATTCACAATGGCAAAAACATGGAACCAACAGTGCTGTCCATTGAAAGTGGACTGGATTTTAAAAATATACATATACATGATGGAATATTATGCAGCCATAAAGAAGTACAAAATTATGGACTTTGCAGCAACTTGGATGGATTTAGAGTCTGTCATACTCAGTGATCTAGCACAGAAACAAAGAGCTGAGTACCACATGTTCTCACTCATGAGTGGATCCTGAACATTTATCATAATACTGCAAGAAAAAAATTGGTAGTAATGAGACACTGCCGGGGGTAGGAGACACATAACATCAATAAGGGTACCTGACCCCAAACCAGATGAAGTGAGGATCGATGGGTGGCCCAAACTTCACCTGTACAATGACCACTTGTATACCTAATCCTGAATTGTACCCCACATCTTTAAAAGAAAAAAAGATAAATTGGAGATGGTCAGCATTTATCTGAAGATATGGGTTCAATGTTAAAAGTAGATATTAAAGCTAGAAAAATAGGTATATAGGTTCTCATCACATAGGAGACAAATTACGCATGTGGTTGAGCTTTTCTAGATTTGGAAGAATAATGAAAATAGAATGGAAACTGGAGCTCATCAAGTTTTAGGGGGAGCCAAAAGGAGAAATGGTCAGAGAGGAAGAATCGGGAAAATGGAAAACACGCTGTCATGAAAGCTAAGAAATTTGGAATTCAGGAAAGCTGGGTGAGCCAAATACACCCAAGAAGTCCAGTCAGCTATTTAATGTAAAAGTAGTCATTGGATTAAAGCACTGGTGGAAGCAGAAACTAGATTATAAAGGTCAAACAAGCAGGAGGTAAAGATGTGGGCCCAAACACTATGGCATAGACTTGTAGGAAGGTTGACTATGAAGAGGAGGAAAGCACTCGTATGTTACTGAGTCAACTGAATTGTTTGTGGTTGTGTTTCTTAAGGATAGGAGAGGCTTACCTTATTCATGAGATTAGGTAAATTAACCAGTAGAAATATGGGACAATTTGTGACACGAGATATAGAATAATACGAGGAGCTGGAATCAAGGGTTGGGCCGCAAGCCTTAGAAGAGACACTTTAGCTGGGCTCGGTGGCTCAGCCTGTAATCCCATGCTTTGGGAGGCTGAGGTGAGTGGATTGCCTGAGCCCGCGGGTTCGAGACCCACCTGGGCAACTTGGCGAGACCTCATCTCCACAATAAATAAAAAATTAGCCGGGTGTGGTAGCGCACGCCTGTAGTTCCAGCTACTCGGAAGGCTGAGGCGGAAGGATCGCCGGAGCCCAGCAGGTCGAGGCTGCAGTGGCCGGGAGCGGCCACTGCACTCCAGTCTGGGTGACAGAGTGAGACTCCAACTCAAAAAAAAGAAAAAAAAAAAAAAGGAAGAGACACTTTATCCTTTAAGACTAAAGAAAAAATAGGTTCAGGCCTACTTAAGATAGTACATAAGGAGTAGGAAGTTAAGGAAATGTCCGTCTGGTATATCTCACTCCCAGCATTTTCTGAGCCCAGAGCAAGAGTATAAATACATGCTCACTTATCTTTGTCTGAATACATTTAAGCTATAAATCAAGCAAAAACCAGTTAAATAAAATATGTTCAATAGATAGGATAGATAAGTTCAGCAGAACACCCCTATCTTATCTTGACAGATATACCTTCTTTAAAATTTTGGAAACCACTTTCTCAATTAGAAACTTGGACTTCTCAGAGTTCTATGCTGGGTTACAGAGACAAGAGAAAGGCACCCCCAATCCATGACCTAACTCTTCTCTTCCTACCGCTGGTCCACAGTATACCACAAGAGGCCTGACAAGGACGCATGTGGGTACCCAAGCCTGCAAGCCCAGCCTGTTCACATCCCTCTGCAAACAGCTGCTCCTTGGCCACCCTGTGGGCCTACAGATACATATATAGTGGGTTCCCCTGCCTTTGGGAGAAGGGATTATGGGAAGAGACCCATACAGGACCTATAAACAGGCTTATGGCAATCTGTGCAAGGAATTCTGAGATACGATGTACTCATAACATAGTCTAGAAAGGGAAACAAGGCTCTGGGTGGACATGTCCCCTTAGATCCACATACCCTTTGCCCCATATGGAGGAATCCAGGAGGCAGAGGCCAGAACTGTGCCCTCTAAAATGCAGGGCACTGGGCAGTGGCTCTTATTGCCCAAGCTCAGGGGTGGCATAATCCGTAGCCTCCATTTTCTTAATGAAATTGAAGTAGGGTGGGGAGCCAATGCTACCTTGCAGGTTTCCTTCTTCTAACTCTTGAGAAACATAGCATCCAAGCAGTTTGCGGGGACAATTTATTTTTTCACTTGAAATATTATAGAAGCACTCACTAGTCAAGCAAGTGTCCATTAAAGTCCCTGAGGAACTACAATTTGCAGGCATTTGCTTGGTGGATTGTTTTTTCTACTCACTGCCAACTTGAATGGAGCCATAAAGTTTGCTTTCTGCCAAAAACATGAACTGGTAGAGTAGGGGAAAGGCATCACAAATCCCACTTCAAAGCCAGAGGGCTATTGAAACTGATTTCATCTCAGGAATCCCCAGCAGTGCTGAAAGCAGGTCACCTTCAGAAAGATATCTTCATTAGGCTGCAGGGCTTTCATGCAGAGCAGGTCTTCTCTCCTTCTCTCCTTTAAGGCAAGTCTGTGTCCAAATGACGTTAATGGTCACAGAGCTTGGGGGCCAACATAAAGTGAAATGTCCAGAGAGCATTAAAAAAAATCTTAAAACAGTGTTAGCTTTCTTTCCAGGAAAATAAAGTGCTTCCAAAAGGATAGTGGTAACATGAAACAATGGGGCAATGACTAAACACAAGTTATGCAATTTCTAAAAATATTTTTATTCATTTGTGAAATTTTCATAATGTTACTTTAAGGGTATTTTAACTTATCTTCCTGCATATTATACCTGAAAGTTGACCAAATGATACTTTGTAAAATATTAGAATTCTAAAGACCTTTTCTACCATTAATTTTCTGTAATGGCTGCTGAAATCTTATTATCTGCATTTTATTGCTATGAAAACTAAAATATAGAGCAGTTAAGTGACTACCAAGCGAACAACTGGCGGAATTAGAAATAGCACACAATATTTTATCCTACCTATTAAATCATGCTTCTTGCTAACCTAGAGGTGCTTCTTTCTACACTAATCTACTTTTGATTCATGGCTATTGCAGTCTTGAATGCTGGCCTATTAGGAATCTACAATTAGTCATCACCTAACTATATATTAGAATCTGTTAAATAATTTCATTATAAGAAAAAGGAGATGGAACTTGAAACTTTTCAAATAAATAAAACTATTCCTAAATCTTTGAAGATAGAGTAACTTACATGTCATCCAGTGTGCCATCTAACAATAAAAGGAAGTATTAGTTTAGAAAAGAGGTAGTAAGGAAAATCCATGAAGGACTTATGACCAGGCACCATGGCTCATGCTGTAATCCCAGCATTTTGGGAGTCTGAGTCTGCAGGATCACTTGAGTTCGAGACCAGCCTAGGCCACATAGCAAGACCTCGTCTCTATGAAAAAGCAAAATATTAGCTGGGCATGGTGGCACATGCTTGTAGTCCCAGCTACTCAAGAGGTTGAGGCAGAAGGATGGCTTGAACCCAGGAGATCGAGGCTGTGGTAAGCCATGATTGTGCCACTGCACTCCAGTCTGGGCAATAGAGTGAGACACCAGCTTTAAAAAAAAAAAAGGGAGGAAGGGGCATACCTCATTAACAAGGGTACCTGCATGATCAATGTTTGTATACCTAACCCTGAATTGTACCCCACATCATTACAATAAAAATTTTTTTTAAAAAAGAATTTAGATACACTCATATATAATATATTCATAATATAGGGTTTTATATTAGATATCTCTGTTGTCTAAACTCCCTCCATTAATTTATCCTCTGTCATAGCAATTGTTAGTCTGTCTTATACCTAGACCTATAATATATATATATATATATCTTATTTTCTCTACTAAATTCTAAGGGTAACGATTGTGTCTCATACATTTTTGTGTCCTGCATAGTGCATAACAAGGCCTTGCTCATGGTAGCTGCTCAGTAAATTGTTACTGAATGGGGGAAAAAATGAAGATTTTGGATTATATCACTAGACTTTTGAGACTTCCAGGACAATAGGGTCTACCCATTAAGTCCTTCCCTAGGATAGGACCCCTGCCAAGAACAGAGCTCTTGGGATAAACAGGGGTGAGATAAACTACAGGTCTAAACTAACAGCAATTCTAATGCTCTAAAATCACAAACCAGGCCAGCTCGGTAGCTCATCCTGTAATCCCGCACTTTGGGAGGCCGAGGTGAGCGGATTGCCTGAGCCCACAGGTTCGAGACCTGCCTGGGCAACCTGGCGAGACCTCATCTCTACAATAAAAATCAAAAAATTAGCCGGGCGTGGTAGCGCACGCCTGTAGTTTCAGCTACTTGGAAGGCTGAGGCAGAAGGATTGCCGGAGCCCAGCAGCTCGAGACTGCAGTGGCCGGGAGCGGCCACTGCACTCCAGTCTGGGCAAAGAGTGAGACTCCAACTCAATAAATAAATAAATAAATAAAATAAAATCACAAACCAAAGGAAGGACTGTGCACTATAGTAAGGCTGCCATTAGGATAAAAAAAAAAAAGAAAAGAAAATAGGTACATATTCCTCTTTTAGTTTCCACTCTGACTGCAGGAAGGAAAACACGTGTATTTCTCAGACCATGAAGACTGCCTAGATAAGAAATAAACATCTTAAGTGAAAAGTATTCATTTCAACAATATGGGGAACTCCTTCGTGATGAACTTGTACTCAGAGGAAATCTGTTTATTGTGCAGTAAAAGGAAAGTCCCAAATAATTAGGAAGCATCATGTGCACCCGAAGAAATGAAGTCAATAACAGTATTCCAATGTGTGTTGTATCTAAACTAAACTACAAAAGTAGCTTTTTACCATTGCATGCTAATGATGGCTGGAAAATAGCCTAGTTTACATAATTGCACAGCTGTGGGCAGTCTGGCTTCCAAAATTCAGGATGCATCTTGATAGCATGTGTTGGACCCATGAAAGGGTTAATTTTGAAAACAACCACTTTCATATACAGATGGAGACAGAGCGCCATCATCAATGTTTAACCAATCAATAGGCATTTAATCTTATGATATAAAGTTTACATTACCCTCCATCTGGAGCGAGTGGAGGAATAAGGAAAGGAATCTGTCAGAAGCAAAATTGCGTCTTGTTAGCTCTGCCCCTGTCATTTCAGTTCAGCTCACTACATGTTAAGCTTTTTGATGACTTAAATAAAGCAAGAGAAAGTGATTATACTTTAACCCTCTTGTGGATTTTTAAAACACTTTCATCTAAATCCAACAATTTAGACCATGATCTGGGTTGAGCTGTCAGATCTCTGTCTCATAACCAGATCAGATGATTGGCTGGTCACTTTGTTGGTTCTATTTTGTTACCAATTCTGTAAAATCCCATAGTTGTAGATTTCTCAGATCCTCTTTCTGCAGCAACTCTGCTCTCTGTTTCAATTTCTAAGTCTAGAAAGCAGTGTGGTAAAGTGCAAAAAACATGAATTTTAGTTACAAATAGACCATATTTAAATTCCAATTCCATGGGCTGCCTGTACGAGACCCTAAACAACATGTTAACTGCTCTAGGACTCCATTTATTTATCTGTCAAATGTCACACTAATGCCTGGCTCATACATGCAATAACATATATGAAGCACTTGGTACATAAAAGTCACATAATTCATGCCCATGACCTTTCCCTACCCACAAAATGGATCACCTGTTTTCTTTGCATTTAGAATGGTGTTTTGTGAGTGGTGGTGTTTGTTTCATTTCCTAGACTCTGACTTATTCATTCACATGGTCAAATCATAGTGTAGAAGAGGCAAATTTGTGTCTTGCCGTTCTGAAAAGACTATTAGTAAAAATAACAAAGGTCAACTAAGCAAACATGTTTAGTGGATTACCAGGGAGTAAGACATTTATTACTTTGATAAGCTATTTTTATTATTTATCATTAAATAGGTGATTATTGTCATTACTGGGGTGGGAGTGGAGGGGTGGTCAGTACAAGGCCATACCCTCCTGACAGGATAAATAAGGCAGAGGAAAGCTCATCACCTAAATATGTATACTATAGAACATGTGTGCTATTCATCATATCACATCCCCTAAATTTTCTCAGTAAAGAAAAGAGTGAACAGGAAGACTCCTTAACAAGCACTGGCTGTACCGCTAGGATTTCCCCATTCATGCCTACAGTATTAAAGACTTCTGAAGGAAAGTGGTCTCCAGGCCTTCTGTACGTTCAATGACAATCATCTATTATGTGTAGAAAACCTCCAAGTAGAAAATAAACAGCTGCCAGCATTGAGTTTAAATTCCTAAATCAATGCTAGGCAGTTTAAGGTTAATAAGCAGTCACAGTTCTCATTGTAGCAATTTCTCTCTTACTAATCATATTTTTAATTGGCAAATCATAATTTTATACACGTATAAGGTATAATATGATGCTTTGATATATGTGAAATGATTAAATCAAGGTAACAAACATATTCACCACCTCGTTTGTCATTTTTTTGTGGTAAGATTTTCAAGAGTCATTCTTTCCTGTTTTGAAATATACAATTTCTATTTAGTTCAGGACTACATGGGCTGCCATTAGAATGCATAAAATCTGCAGATACTAATGAACAATGAATGAAGGCTCACTTCTGAACCAGACCATCTGATGGAAAGTTTGACTTGATTTCACAATCCAAGTCATTGTTCGCCCACTCGCTCTGCTCCTTGCTATCTGTGTATCCTTCCTTTCTGTTCACAAGGCTGCTAAGCCACTAAGCAAACCAATCACACTGAACAAGTTTAACCTGCTGCTTTTGTCTAACCTAGACTTCACACCACAAAAGAAACTAGAAAGTGGATTGTAAATGTTCAGTAATTCTTATATCAGGGTCCCCCAAGGTTGTCCAGTGAGCACACTCATGACATGACATTGAACCTGTCAAGGTGGAGCAGCATGGATTTTATTTTTAATGGATCTTCCTGAGAAGTGGTAAGATTAGACAGAATGTAGCCAATAACCATTCACCAGTGCAGAGTACTTTTTAAAATCACATTTCCTTATTTTTCTTAAAATCAACTTAAATCAAATTCTAAGCCCCCTCCCCTGGCAAGTAGAAAAGTCAAACTCAGTCATTACTAGAGCTCCCCACAACCAGGTCACATAAAGGTCCCTGGATCTTAAGCGGTACTGGACATTGGGGAGGCCCCACTAGTCATGAAATATTGATCAGGGAACACGAATATCCCTGGGGACTCCACAGTCCCAGCCCTTTGAGATGTGGCAGCTCGGCTGCTTCTGCTCCATTCACAGGGCTCAGAAAATCCTTGCCCAACTGGAAGCCCCCTGCCTCTGAAGTGCATCATGCAGGTGTTTCTTTTGACTAGCACTCCTCCCTTGGGTAGCTGCCACCGGGGGTACATACTCCCCACTACTGATGAAACTCATCAACCTCCAGCATCCTCCCAGTCTAGGGTGAATTATCTCTCTCCTCCCTGCTCAATGGTTTCAAAAGCACTTTGGGTTCTTCTCCGGGGATACCTGAAGTCACCTAAGCTTAGGCTTTTCCAAAAATTAGGAAGAGCTCTGCTTCTGAGGCAAGAGCAAAGCCCAAACTTCTGTTAAAAATGGGAAGGGAGGAAGTGACTCAAAGAAGGAAGCAAAACTAAAATCTCAAAAATTGATCCTGCCCCACTGGTCTCATAAACTAGCAGAAGCCAAGAGTTGCCATTGACTTCTTGGCCTGGAAACTAGGTAGGAACAACTCTTCCCACAGAGAAGTCCTAGGAGACACAATCAAGGTGTATATATCACCTCCAGAAACATTGGCTAAATGTTTGAACCAAGAACTGATCAAGGGTGTTTCAAGGCAGTGCCCCTATGAGCCTTCCCACCCATCCCTCAAGGGATTCTGGGCAGAGATTCCCACAGGTTGGGAGTAGATTAAATGGAATAAGGAAGACAAAATGAAAGAGTTGCAATACCAAAAGCATGGCAGGAATCTGAAAACACAAGGCCATCTTACCTTTGAGCCTAAAATCAAACTGGACATTTGGAAAGAGGTGAACCCATCCATGGCCAAAGGGATGACCAATGCCTGCAGAGGGTGCTGGGGAGGGAAAGGGAAGCTACTCCACAGGACAGTGTCAGTACCCAGAGCCGACTTGAAGACGCCCTGAACGCCAAACAGAATAGAGGAGATCATGTTTACCCAGGGGCTATTGAAAGCCATGCAACGCACACAACAGACAAACAACAAGGGAAGACCACAGGGCACCAGAGAAGAGGATTGCCAAGGCAAATGTGCCCAACACTCAGAAACTCTGCCAGGAAACTGAGGCCTCTATATCCATGGATCCCACTACTGAAGTTTCCAGAAAGTCCATCATAGACAGGGACTCCTGACTGTACCCATCATGCTGGTATTGCTGAAAAAAATTCAGTTACACTTTTCAAGCACAAGCAAAATTCTTCTCATATGACTAAAAAAAAAAGTTAATCTTTTAAAATGACGGGGTACCTCATTCTGGCACCTATGTGATTTGACAGATTGAACTTAAGCAAATGTTTATTAGAACAGGAAGCAACAATTAACAAATCATTAATTCTATTAGGGCACAGGATAGCTCCTCAATAAATGTTTGCTGTTGTTGCTGCTGCTGCTGATAATTAAAATCCTGTTTATAGATGGGTTGTGATGTGTAATCATTTCATAACTAAGTCCTTATGCCTTGATGAGAACTATCATTCTGTGTAAATATTGACTAAGGCTGAGCCTCACATAGACCATTGAAATTCAAGTTTATAATCTCCTACTAACCAACAGTAATGAACTAAACCAGGACCTCAGTTCCAAAAAACAACTGTTGTTTCCGATAGTGGAGGTGCAGACGTGATCCTAAATCAATATATCTTACAGTCGTTTTTTATATTTCATAGACAATCTGGGCTTCTCTCTGATTCAGTTCTCACAGAGTACAGGAAGAGGCTGGGAGACCAAGAGCTTCTGGAAGGTTCAATGGGACTGTGATACTCTCAATGCCACCCACTGCAATTACCTTCAGAGTAACGAGTAAAGTCCATAATTATGTCCTTCTTTATGGCTGCATAATATTCCATTGTGTATATGTACACATTTTTTAAATCCAGCCCACTTTCAATGGGCAGCACAGTTGGTTTCATGTTTTTTGCTATTGTGAATATAAGCGAATCCTGAACATTTATCATAATGCTGTAAGGAAGAGTTTGACAGTAGCAAGATGCTGCCAGGGAAAGGGGTGGGGCACACAGCATCAATAAGTTACCTGATCTCAAACCAGGTGAAGTGGGAGCCAAAGGGAGGCCCGAACTTTACCTGTACAATGACCGCTTATCTACCGAATCCTGAATTGTACCCCATATCTTTAATATTAAAAAACAAAAAAAGAAAGTGGTGGCTCTTAATCTCTAGGAGACCATCTTATCCTGAGAATGACCCAAAAAATTATCTTTCTAAATGTCAGCCAAAACTAGTAAGAATTAAAGTGCTGGACTAAGTTTGGTTCTTGCAGAAAGAATCTACCTTTCTTTCTAATTATCAGCATTAAGTTAAAGATGGAATAGATATAGCCACTAGATTCCTTGTCAGCCTGCCTCAGCCCTCCAACCACACACCTCTATACACACTACACACACCGCACACACCATAAACACATCCCACACATACACACTTTATTTAATAATTTACCAGATGGATATGAATTATGGGATACTATTTGTAAGCAAATAAGTGTAAGAGAGTAACTTGAAAAAAAAAAATCGGGGAAACCCAAACTCACTTTTGCCATAGTTTACCTTTTAATACTAACCATTCTAAATCAATCAGCTGAAGTGTTTACACCAATAGAACTACCAGAAAAAAAAAATAGCATTTTCTTCTCATAGAGCTCTGTGAGAAGGGATGTCTCTTTTATGGGTACAAATGAGATTAGTAAGGAGAGAGAAAAAAATTGTGTGTTTTTCTCTTCTGCATGTCTGTATATAGTACATTACCTCCCCTCACTTGGAAGTATTAATCAAAGGGCAGGGTATAACAGAAAGCATTACGATGATCAAAACAGAAATCCAAAAAGAAATAAAGTATTTGGATGCTTCTAGCATTTGAAACTGAAAAAGACGATAGTTTGATAGACTTTGTAGAGAAAGAGAAAGCAAGCAACTGTCCTAAATTCTTTTAGTATATTAGTAACCAAGCCCGAGGGCTCGGGTTTTGGAGTTTCTTCCCAAATGGTGATAAGATTCCCATTCAGCTTATGATAGTCAAGCCATTATACTTGTTGCCCTAACTATGCTAAAGAGAAAGATGCACAGGTGGAAGATTCTGAGACTTTAAGGAAAGTCTGAAGTCCACCCTTTCTAGATGATCGTGGGAGAAGGAGATGAGAAAGGCCAAGAAAGCAAGTGCCAATATCAAGGTTCTCACGGCCCACACCTTATCCTGAGGGTGGGGGCAGAGTTTTTGAAATATCCAGCAAGGGATGGGAGAACCAGCTAGTGGCACATTCCTGGAGTGTATCAGGGTGTGGTGTCAAGCCTTCTCCCAGTCCCAGGGCACAGGACGGCCTCATCAGAGGAGAGGCCTGGTGGGGCTTCTGACACATTCACCTCCCCAGTGGCGTGCATGGGCGCTAGGATGTGTAAGGAGACCGGCACAGGCTGGGTTTGGATGATGAAGCTCCCGGGTAAAGGCTTTAAGAAAAGGGGCAAATGGCCCAAACCAATGGTAGGTGCTAGCACATCAGCCTCTCAAAAGCCAGGTGGAACTAGCATTTCTCTGTGATCACCAGGCCAGGAAGCAGGAAAGGCCAGCCATGCTATCTCAGAAGTCAGTGAGGATACAAATGGCCTCACCTCTAGGAGGTCACAGGCCATCTGTGGAAGGGAGAAGAGGTGGTGTGGTGGGCAGGGGGGAATCTGACAGACCCAAAGAGGCAGAGGCTAAACTATACACAACAGACTAGGTTCATGGAATTTTACTAAAAGGTGGTGTCCCCTGCTCTACCCCCCAAACTCCCAACTATCCAGCAAGACAGAGACTTGTGTACATGATAACAGTAAAGAGACCATCTTTTCTTTGAGCAGAGAAGGGTAGCATGAACAAATTTGCAATTTGGGTCCAATAGTGTCAGGAAAAATGTTCATCGACTACATGGGTAAATGGAAGATTCTGCGACTTGGGAGAAGTTGATGTTACTGACTTCAAGAAAATAAAATGTCACTTTTTTGATCATGTTATATTGTAAGTTATATTTTATTATATGTTTATGTATAATCTAGAGGATTTTGCTTTTTAAAATGTTCAAGTTGATGTGCCCAGGCTGCAGGACGTTTTGTCTTCTTGTTCTTCGTGCCATGCCTGGATCATCCCACACATGAACACCCTCTGGGGCAAATTAAGGGACTCTTCCACCCTTTGCAGGAATAAGACAGGAATGGAATAAACGGAATGACTGGCCATATGGTGAGGCAGGGCCAGAGAGAGGAGGAGAAACCTAGGGGGCGAGGAGGGGTGTGACTGCATGACGGGAGGAAGAGAGAGAATCTCCTCAGAATGTCATCCTTCAGGGTCCAGGACAGAGGCAGCCATGTGGTGGCTACAGAAACAAGAATGAAAGCGCCTATGTCTGGCATGTGGAGCAGATGGAGCCATCTGAGTTGGTTGGAGAAGCCACTTCCTATTCTCTGCCCAAGGGAGAGTATGAATTCTAATGGAGATACCTGAGCCAGAAGTAAGAGGCTGAAGTACACACCCTACTGGAAAATGTGTGTGTGTGTGTGTGTGTGTGTGTGTGTGTGTAAGAGAGAGAGAGAGAGAGAGAGAGAGAACATGAGAGGAGTTAAGACGGGCTAGTAAGAAATCTATAGGGAATACACTTTCAGCATGAAAGGGATGGCCCTGAGGTTTCACTTACACACAAAGAATCATTCCAATTACATTTTTAAATGTCAATTTTATTCTTTTATTGTAATTTGGAACCATTTCTATAGCTAAATAATATTTCATTCAAACTTCCTTTTTTCTTTTTATTTTATTTATTTATTTTTTAAGCAGGATTTATTAAGAGGACAGAAAAGTTCCCACAGTGGGAGGAGACCTGAGGGACTGTCCCAAACTTCCTTTTTTAACAGTGACTCACATTTTCTTTTCAAACCAGGAAAGAAGTATGTTACACATACTTCTGATATTCTGGTCAGAAACAAAAGTCACAGGTAAAGCAATAACAGTTTTCAAAGTTTCTTTACACCAGACCCGTTTGTTTGTATATATGTGTGTGTTTTCAAAGCCCATGTTTTCCAAAAATTAAAACATATTGGAAAATTAGAAACTAGAGGATGGGGTGGAGTAGAGACGAACATTCCAACATTTCCCATTCCTGGAAAATTATTCTCCAGGTTGCTGTTGAGACATCGAACTACATGCAGGATTCTGAATGCTCGTATCTGGACAATCTATTCTTACTTTATTTTCACGTCCTCAGCCCAAAAAGTGTCTTCATTCTCCTTCACCTTGCTCCTGAGTCTCTACAGTGTGAACAAACATTAAGAAACGAGAGGGCAGTCCCATGGAGCATAGAGCTATCACTGAGAAGTTATCTTGAGATTTACTGGGACTTTCGGAAAGTAAGACATGTTCATAGTTGTGAGTGGGCATCTGATTAAACTGCTATGAATGGACGTGACACTTCACAGAGACCCCCTTCTCCAAAAAACATCCTGTTTCTGGGGAATGAGGTGAAGTGGGGAGACTCAGACTCTAAGATTTTTCAGCTACATAAATTCATTTCAGCCTGAAATCTTAACAATTTAAATTTGTTATCCAGAGAAAGAAGGAGAAACAAGATTCTTCCCTTTAATCTACCAAAAATTGGGGGAATATGGGTGTGGGGGATCATGC
This sequence comes from Tarsius wallacei, assembly GCA_963574415.1. Lineage (NCBI taxonomy): Eukaryota > Metazoa > Chordata > Mammalia > Primates > Tarsiidae > Tarsius > Tarsius wallacei. The sequence continues at coordinate 26,403 of CAUYQG010124396.1, read as the reverse complement.
ATTTCGTACTGTGCCTTTGAAAAGAGAACAAAACACAATGTCCTGAGATAAACTTGTCATTTTCTGAAGCGAGTTTTTGCCCAAATTCTTAAGGAAATGTTGCCACCTTCTGGACAAAAGCTCAATTACCAGTCACTGCAACTCGATACCTAGCTTGTTTATAAACTCATTTTCATGGGTTAATAAAGAATTTTGCTTTGGCTTCTTTTCTATCTGCACAATATTGATATCCTAAAAGAATCAAGTCACTATAAAAGCACTAATCATATGCATAATAGAACAGAAAGCCCATTTCACCAATTAAGCAGATTCTTCAAGGGAGGAATAATCAATCACACTGACAAAGTTTACCAGATTTTTTAAAATCTCATTCACAGAACCCTTAACTCTTACAAGGCTTGAAGAATGGTAGATAGATGCTCAACCAGGGTTTCTCATTATAGTTTTTTAAAAATTAATACTTCTCTCTTTTAAAAATTGTTTCAGGCCAGGCGCAGTGGCCGACGCCTGTAATCTTAACTCTTTGGGAGACCAAAGCAGGAGGATCACTTGAGGTCAGTATCTCGAGACCAGCCTGGGCAGCAGAGTGAGACCCTGTCTCTACAAAAAATAAAAGGTAAATAGGTTCAAGTTTGCCTAGACAGTTAGTCTTGAACTTGACTTTTTTCAATATATTTTAACACTCTTAAGTCATCAGTAATATTTTGAGCATTAAGAAAAGAGACACCTGTACTCATATCCTGATCATTTGTAAAATGATACTCTTTCAACCTTGTTAGTGGGCCCCCCACCCATTAGTCAATTCTCATTACAAAACATGTTTTCACTTAAAAAAAAAAAATGGGCAGTTATGATGGACGTGTTAGCTTATTTGAACAGCTATGTATCGTGTCCCCCTGAAGAAAAATAAACAGTTAAAGAAGGTACTAGCACACTCAATCAGTGCACACCATCACAGCGAGAAGCTGGAGGTCATCCTCATGATGCTTATGCATGAGGTTTATGTTTCCTGTGCGGAGGAGTCTGCAAGATGAGGAAGTTCATTGCTCTCCTGAATGAGGACTTGCATTACTTGCTCTTCTCGGTGTTCTTTAAATGTGTAGATCCCTGCAATAAGTTCAATGTCCCTCTTCATTCAAGATCTCACAGATGGCTTAGGGGAAGGCTGCGCCATTTCTCTGAGAAACTATTCATTTCTGTAAGGATGTGGCTGATGATGATTGACAATCCTGTCTACCTTATCCAGGTGGAAGAAGGAGATTCAGTGGTGAGGTCCCATCTTTCAGCATGTCCCCAAAATGGCTGATAGATCCATCCTCTGTTCCCTAACTCCGGAGGTGATTGACCAGAAGCCCTGTCACCCATTCAAAGTTGGCAACTGAATCCTGTGCTAGAATACTGCCTTGGTTTCCTCCACACTCATTCTCGGCTGGAGGCAGCAGCAGGTTACTTAGCATCTCTGTGAATGAGAAAAAGTGAAGGAGGCAAGCCAAATGTCTTTGACCAACCAGTAGACAGTTATTTTCCTCGTCACCAGACATTCACAGAGATATCCAAGATAACGACATCAAGTACCACCTGATAGGCCAGTGATCAAATTGTGTCACCACAGGTCCCCCTGGAGGGATAGTAGGAGGGTGCATGAGGAGAGAGAGGCGCTTGGCTGCTGGCCACCCCCACATGCATCTCAGATTACTAGCTGCACTGCTGACTTCAAGAGCACAGCCCGAAATGCGACTGACTAGCAGCCATTCAGCGCATGCAGCGTGCACGGGGCCCGAGTGGCTACACGAAACAGCACAAAGAGAAAAAAAGGAAGGAAAATTAAAAAAATTAAGTGCTTCTTAGAAATCTTCTTGTCTTGTATGGAGGAGTCCCCAGTGCAGAAATGTCTTTGGTGCTGGTAATAATCTAGGCCTGCAAGTGCTAAATTGATTCACTGTCCTGCAGGGGCTGAATATCAAGGAACAAATGCATTAATCATGGGACAGCCTGTGCACCAACGGCATAAAGACCACTGTGCCCAGCAGCAGCGATTGCACGAACCTTTCCACAGACCACACGCTCCGAGTCGCTCTCTGAAGTCTCATTACTAAGTGTGTGTGGCAGAGGGATGGGAGGATCCCATCTGATTTTCCCTGAAACATGCATTTAGAAATAAATACATTTAGCCTTATGTTTAAAAAGAAGAAGAAGAGGGTGGGGTGGGGAATCTTCGGGCCAGAATCATCATCAATGAAACAAATACACGGGCACAAATACACACGCACGCACATGCACAAAAGCTTTCAGGGAGAAACAGAAAATAATGTTTTGCAATTACAGCCCACAGCTGCTGCAGTTCCAGTGTGCGCGTGCTACACAGGTGCAGCCATTATAACAATGAATAGCACACATTAAAGGTGCCATCCATAGGGGTAATAATACTAGGGTTGAAAAGGTATTTCCATTTGCAGCCTGATGTTAGGCAGATAATAAAATAAGGCATTTCACAGTCAGCCTGATGGTTCAGCGGCCACACGGGAAGCCCAAGCCTGAGATGAATCTAGGACCCTTATGTGCGTGTCTGACAGTAGGAACCTGGCCATGGTTCTTGCAGAGACTACCAAATCTCTTCCTGTTCTGAAAAAAACTGCTGACCATGAACTGGGGAAACTGAGGCTCCCTGCAGTTTACAGAGTGAGCAGCATCAGCCAGCATGAAATCTATCCCTGCATGCCACTTACCATTCTCTGAATCCTAGAAATATTGTTGGGGGGAAAAAAGACAGAGGGATGGCCCCAGCAAGTGGAGAAGTAGAATGGCTCCAACTTAGGCATCTCTCTGGGTTGTGTCCTCACTACACTCCACCCCACGATACAGAAGTGTCCTTCCCAGGGCAGGTGGAGAAGGTTTGGCTCCAAGCCCAAAATGACCAATATGCTTTGCTCACCTCTCCTGTTAAAAGCCCAACGGCAGGATGGGCGCAGTAGCTCATTTCATTTACTTGCCACAACTTCTCAAATAACTAAAATTTTCGCTCTTGGTGGAAAATGTCATCTTCAGGCAACCAAGACATCCTTGGAAAGAGCTGGGGAAGAGTCTTGGGTGGTGGCAAGAGAGCAAGCTTTAGAATCAAAAGATAACACTGTGATCTTGAGCAAATTATTTAAACTCTGAACATCAGCAAAATGAGGTTAATAGTACCTGCTGCATATAGTGAGACCAAGTATGTAAAAATGCTTGACACCAAGCTTGGAACACAGCAAACACTACATAAATGGTAGAGATTGTGAGAGTAGCTGCCATTTCTCTATATTCATTTTCCTCAGTGGGTCTGTGAATAACTTCTAAGCCATTCAAAGCAAGAAAATGGAAATCTGTATCAAGAAAGGAGAAAAAAAAAGTATTTTATGTGTATATATATATATATATATATATATATATATATCCCAGCACCAGAGTCAGCTTCAGACCAAACATTTCAAAAAGACTGTTAAAAAATGTACCCCACATCTTTACAATAAAAAAATTTTTTTAAATGTGAACACTCTGAACATAATTGTTTTCATATTGTCTGCTTCTAACAGTGGTGAAAGCAAAAAAACAAACCAATAATAATGCATGCGGTGGGGGTGAATTTTAAAAGCTAAGGGTCTCTCAGACCCAGGTGGGTGTTGGCGTGGCTCTGGTGGACTGGGCATGCTTCCCCAGAGCCCAGGTGGAGAGCCGCCCACAGCTTGGAAGTCTGGAAACCGCTGCCCTGGCACAGAGTGGTGCAGGGGCGTGGGAGCATGCAGCCCTCGCCAGGATGAGAACCGTCCTAGGGAAATGGGATAGGCCCCAGTTTACCAAGGAAGGCGGGAACACAGCCCTTTTTAGAGGCCTTAAAAGTGAGGAGAGGATTAAAATTAATTTGAAACTTCACAGGAAGCCTGCATAATGAAAACAAACTCAATTGCAATGCTAGCTGGCACACTCTGGATCTGGAAGCGCTCACACAGCAGAGCTCTGGATAGGTTGAAGCTCGTTGGGGAAGGTAACAACAACAAAACTATAGCAATGGTGATGATGATAATGATGATGGTGGTGGTGATGATGATGTTAGTGATGGTGGGGGTGCCTGTGATGGTGGAAAAAAGAAGTCTTATCAGCCAATCTCTTTTGGACCACAGAGCCCTGAGGCACTTCCATAGTGAGTACACCTAGTCACTTATTCATTCAACAAAAGTTGTTGACCAAGTAGTGTGTACTAGCACTATCCTACAGTCCATTAATAAAACATCAGGCCCCATGCTCAAGAAGCAGAGATGGGCATAACAACATGTGAGTGTAAGATTGTATGTTCAAGTAATTGTCAGAAGAAGAAAGGGATGCCGTGAGAACACTTGAGAGTGGTATCTCATCAAGGCTGGGGGTTCCAGAGAGGTTTTTAAGAGAAGCTGATACCTTGAAATTAGATAAAGAAGAAGGTATGTGCAGAAAATGCAAAAGCCTAAGGGTGGGAGTACAAGTCATTCTGCAAAACTTAAGTGTAGCTTGGTGGGTTGGGCACGGTGGCTCACCTGTAATCCCAGCATTTTGGGAGGCCGAGATGAGAGGATCTCTTGAGGCCAGGGGTTGAAGTTCAAGTGCAGGTTGGAAGATTTGAGTTCAAGTGAAGGGGGAAGAAGAAGAAGAGAGGCTAGGATGGCAATAGTTGACCCAGCCCTGTATGTGTGCATACTAAGGAAAGGAACAAAGAGAGATCTTTGGACCAAAGTGATTACAAATGAAACACACACATACAACGGTAGCCAGACTCCAAGATGGCCTCACTCCTTGTGTAGTCACTCCCCCGCTCCGTAGTCACTCCCCGCTCCCCACCACACACACACACTATACCAAGGATTGTCTGTGACCAATAGAATATACCAGAAGTAATGATAAGTCATTTCTGAGATTAAGTCATAAAGTACATTGCAGTTTTGCACTCTCAAATTGCTCACGGAAAGCCTACCTCCGTGTCCTGAAGCAATCCTGTGAAGATGCCTACATGGCAATGAATGGAGGCCTTGTGAGTGAGCTTGGAAGCAAATCCTTCAACCCCAGTCAATCTTCAATTAACTGCAGCCCCGTGAGAAACCGTGAGCCAGAACCATGCGGTTAATGTGTGTTCCAGACCCTCAGAAACAGTGGAAGAAAACACATATTTGTTGTTTTAAGCTGCTAACTTTTGGGCTAATTTGTTACACAGTTATAGATAGCTAATATACCTAATAACATGCACAAAACATATATACATTCCTATGTGAAAGAACAGGTTATGAAGAAAAACACATTTAATGATCCTTCCTTTTATACATTACACACTGCTAAGTTGTATTTAAAATGATGAAATTTCTTTTTTTAATTACTCTTTTTATCAAATGAACCATAAAAGCAATTTTTAAATCTAAAGTTCCCTGATAATGTCAATTAAGGCCTGCAAGTAGCATGAAAAGCAGATCACCAGAGGCTTTTTTAAGTGACGGGCTAATTCTTTCAGCGTTGTTAAGCCACAGAGAAGGCTTGTTCCTTCTCTTGCACCACGCCTCAGTTGTAGGTGGGAGGCCTGATTGTGGCTGGGGGCAGAAAGAAAGCCACCTTCTCAGCAGAAAGGGATATTAACAAGACGAACAGGACAAAAGGAGCTGAGGCAAGCCGGACAATTTCCAAGGCCATTTCTGTGAACTGAGGGACAGGACAGACACCCAGAAAGGCCCAAGTCATTTCAAAGAAGAAGATCAAGAGGGGACGAGCTGGCCAAAGAGGAAAATGCGGCTCAAGGATTCCCAAAGTTGGGAGAAAGGCAACTCGTGAACTGTGGCTTCAGCAAGAAGAACCAGACAGAAGGCCCAAAGGGTATGAAAACATGTCCTCATGCAAAGTATCCCAGGACACCCCTTAGAGGATTGAAGCTGGTCACCACGCCAACCTCTGGGGTGTCCTGCAGAGGCTGAGTTAGCTTGCTTGCCTTCTCTACCACATCAAGCACAATGTCCCCTGGTTAGAAATTCAGTAAAATCACACTGAGTATCTGTTTTTTTGCCATCGCTACACTTTTTTCTACTAAACCGTTTTTTCATATATATGAAGACAGTATTTGTTATAAAAGCGATGTTTAAGGACATATCATCTTTTTCTTTTTGACTTTTTGGGGGAACGGTAGGCTGTTAAAGAGTATCACCTTGCTTTTGTCAGACTAAAGTGGACCCTAGACATCAGGCACCGGAGCACAAAGGCAGGAACAACAAATGCTGGGCACTGCTAAAAGAAGGAGAGAGAAAGGAGGGCTGAGGGGCACACAACCACCCACTGGTTGGGAGACTACTGGGGAGAAAGGACTCACTACCAAGGGGAGAGAGGGCTCCCTGGATGCCCAAACCTCACCTACACACAATTTACTTATATAGCAAATCCTCATATATACCCCACAACTCAAAAGTTAAAGTGTTTTAAAAAGTAAAGAAAAAAAGAAAACCAGTCAAAAATGTTTGAGAAACACCCCCCAGCAATGCCTCTGCATGAAAACATCCGGGTCTCTGGGCCTCAGGGTGACAGACCATCATCAAATTCCCCAATCTACCGAGAGCAGAACGCACTGTTCTCAATGGAGGGGAACACTGGCACAGCAGGATGGGGCCAAGTGAAGCCCCATCTGTCTTATTCATTGAAAAAGCCCACTCTCCAGTGAACACCAAAGACTTTGGGGAGTTTTTGAGTGGGATTATGAGTGAAATGTCCACAAAGAAAAAAAGGTAGAGAGGCCTTTACTTACACACATGATAGACCATGGAAATACATCCAAGATGAATTTACTAAATTTTTGTCTTAGTATTAGGCTGGGAACAGAACCACATTTATCAAATTGACTTTGAATTCATCCTCGACTTCAGTAAGCATCTGCCCTAAAGACCAGGTACCCCATCCACTATATGTTTAGATTTAGAGGTAATTGCCTAACCTGCTCTCACTAAATAGGATACCATTATCTATAAAGATGAGGCTTATTTTTACTTGTGAAAGAGATAATTTCAGACCACACCATATTGATTTCTCCAGGGTATAGGAAAGCCCTCAGTCTCTGCAGTCTGAAGTGAAGTACACACTCTCCAAATTGACGCTTTCCTTCTCAAATGGAGGAATTCTAGTTAACGCCTTTTGGTATTATACCCTCCATAAACTAGCACAAACATGGTGAAACATAGCTCAACCACATAAAGCTTCCTTATGTACTTAAGCAACTACTATTTCCAACAAAAAAATATGAATCACTAAGCAAAATGGGAATTTTTAGGAATAATGGTTTATATTGGTCATTGATTAATAAACTTTTAAATTAAAAAATCATTCATTTTTCCTCACCGTACATATACAATTGTCTATTATCTTTCTCAGAGACATGCCATAACTCACAAAATCAATTTTTACATTGTCACTCAAAATGAATGACAAAACAAAAGAACTTTCGTATTCCTTTTTTTCAAGTGTGAACAGACATCTGCATTTTTAACATTTTAGGAATATCTAAAATTTTAAAATATATTTTGGAAAGATTCTGTTAAAGAATTTAAAGAACGATGAAAATTTTGCCTCATTCCATAAACTGGCTAGGAAGAGAGGCTGACATTCGTCAAGTGACTTTGTTGTGCCTGGTCAACATAGTTCAGGCAGGAAGCAGTGTTTTTCACCTGGTATCTTGACTTTAAAATCAGGATTCCACTGAGAATTCAGCATGTTTACAGTGCATCACAATGTCTCTGTTTCTCACCTACTCTTTGATTGTCTGTGTATAACTCTGCAATTCTCTCTATTCTTTGTAGGGATGTTTGAGACAGGCCATGAAACCTGCACAGAATCTGTTAACCTGATGTGACATTGGAGCTACTAGGATTCCTTTAAAAACTACCATTAGCATGCCTTAAAAAGAGATTTAACTCAGATGGTAGTGAAAAATGTCAGTCCAATGGATGTGGCTAGAATGAACAGACACTTTGCCTCTTGAATTTTGGCTGTTTCCAGGGGAGGTATGCAAACTGGCCTTGGGGCTGTTGGTATGGAGAGTAGTCTCCTGACACTGTCTACTTTCAGTTGCTCCCCTGGGGCTTCTGGCCAATGCTCTCTCTTTTGGCAATGACCTTTTTAACCAAATTATCGGGCATCTAGGACTTTCTGCCTCTTTGTTGTAAAGTCTATTGTAGATGATTAAATTTTGGGTTACATAATTTATAAAATCCTCTTATAAAACAAATTCAGCAATAGGCAGATCTTTTCTCTACCTAGTGAGCCCACCAGGAAGGTGGTATTGTTTCTTGGCCGTTGAGATTATCTCTTTATGAGAAGCTTCTTAGCCACTCAGCACTGGCTTGATTTATGGCCTTGATGTGATAGGCTTGTAGTCCAAAAACATTAAGACATAATTCACTAAAATGTATTCTAAAGGGGATGGAGATATTTATACTTTTGTACTTTTTAGGTCACCAGTATTTTAGCAGCCTAAACTTTAATGCCCAAATTTCCCTGAATATGGCAAATACAATTGTACATGAATAAGCATTTTAAAATTGGACAGCAAAATAAATCGCTGGTACATTGGAAAAAGCATGAGCTTTGGAGCCAAACAGGTCTGAATTTGAATCCCAAAACTTCTACTTATTATTACTTAACCTCTGTGGATCTCAGTTCTCTCTTCTATAAAATGAGGATCCAAGTCCCCTCTGTATCTCTTAGATTATTACTACGATGTTCCTTATGATAAATGACATATGACACAGATGAGTTCTTGAGACCAGAGACTATTTTGCTATTCGCAATGCAGTACAGGTGTATAGTCCAAGTTCAAAATGTTTGCTGAAGTAAAAAATTGATGTTGGGCCATTGGGAGGTTGTGAGTTCATTTTCCCCCACTTAAGTGACAGTGACAGATGTCCTTCCACGTGGACTCAACAACAAACATGACTCTAGCCTCCCATCTGCAAAACAGAAGGAAAATGGCCCCAGAAAGGGGCCTCTGGATGGTCCAAAAATAATTTCAAATCGCTAGTCATGGTGTAAAATATTAGGTTTGTTTGTTTACGTAGACCTTTGCCAACTGTGTGTTTAACACTCAGAAGTATACATATAAAATAATGGCTTCATGTATCTGGAAAAAAGTTCTACTCATCTGCTAAGGGTTTTGGCGCCCCCACCAACAGCAGATAGGTTTAGGGCCTTTGCCTTGACAATGTTTGAGAATGTGAGAACCTGAGATTTTAGTTCTAGTATTAGCTCTTCGGCCAACCACTGTAAGGCTGTGGGAAGTTCATGTAATCGCCTTGTTACTTGCCTTTGCCCTTGAGGGCCATCTCTGGGTCGATGGAATAAGGATTATCACTCCCATTTTCAACATGAGGAAAGCTGAGTCATATGAAGTGATTTACCATGCCCAGAATCCCTCCTGAACAGAATGCAAAGGGCTTGGGATCTTGGGGACAGGGCAGCCATTTTTTAAATTTAATTTTCAGGTGAGGACATTCACTGTGTTTTAAATGTATGTGTGTGTGTGTATATATATATATATGAATAGACATTTTGCCAAAGAGCATATACAAATGGCAAATAAGCACATCACAGGCCATCAGGGAAATTCAAATAAAAGCCACGGTGAAATACCACAATCTGGCAAAATGGTTAAATATTTAAATATTGACAACCCCAAATGCTAGTGCGGATGGGAAGCAACCGGAACTCTCATATGCTGTTAGAGCAAATGAAAGAAATGCAGTCATTTTGGAAGACAGTTCAACAGTTTCTTATAAAGATTATACATACATTTGCCACACAACCCAGCAATCACACTTCTGGGTATTTACCCTATATGAAAATGTGCTCATAAATATTTATAACAGCTCTAGTTACAACTGCCAAAAATGGGAAACAGCTCAAATGTCCAACAAGGGAATGGATATATTCAAACTAAGAAACATTCATACCTTGAAGTATTATTCTTCAATAATAAAAGGAAACAAACCATTGATAAATACAACAACTTAGATGAATCTCAAAGGCATCATGGGTAAAAGAATTCAGCCTCCGAAGACTATGTACAGTAGAACATTCCTATGACGTTCTTGAAAAGACAAAACTATAGTAAGAAGAGGGAACTATGCCATAGAGAAACAGCCTAAGCCAGAGCAGGAGCACAGCCCCGTTGTGCCCCAGAGTCAGTGTAACCGTTGCCTCTTCAGGAAACTCTCCCTGACCCCCAATTCCTCCTGCTGTGCTCCTGTAGCAAAGTCTTTCAACCCAACACACTTTAAAGATTTTTTTTTCAATCGACACATTGTAATTATGCATACTTACAGGGCACAATTTGATATTTCCATATATACACATTGCATAATGATTAAATCGGGGCAGTGTCTCCAGTACTTCATACATTTATCACCACACTTATCTTTTTGTGTGTGTGCTAAGACAACCCATCATATCTCAAATTATGGCTTTACCTCCAGAAGCTTCGCAAACCCAGGAACCACATCTTTTCCATCATCACATTCTTTGCAGAGCATTTCAGTCTACAAATATTTACAAGTATGTAACTCAGCACTGTGACTCCTCAACCTAGCACAGTGCCTGGCATACAGTAGGAACTCAATCAATGTTGGTCTAACGACAATGTTGGAATCTGCAAGAAGGGAGGCATTTGAGAGCCTTGCCAATAGGTTCTAGAATCCTTATATCATGATCATAACTGAAATTTAGAGTTGGTGACCTCCAAAATTAATGGGCCAAAATGTCATAATGTCAGTCGGTTGGCAAAGCTTCAGGATATTGCTTGCCATGATTGCATTTTTTTCTTCTCCCCTTCCCCCCAAAATGCAAGAATTTCAAGTGCCTCCATAGACCATTGAATAACAACAATAACAAAAATGCCTTGTGTTGTGATAATTGTCAATAATGATAGCAGTGGTCCCTGTTTTTCCAAATACAAGGAGCCTTTGCCTTTTTGTTCAACTCATCATTTCCATGAAATCATAGAGTGTTATTCCTAGCTTTTTTACAGGGCATCCAGATTAAGATTCATAAAATCACAGCGTTCTGAAACCACTTTGAATCTGGGAGTTTCCAATTCAGTCTTCATTCTTAAAGACACTTCCACCTTAAAGAGACTCATTTAGAGCACCTTAAAACAGTGTAAATCTTACCTTTCCACTTAATTACAATCTTGTATTTTGCAAATGCTTTGCCAGTTTCAGAACCCAGTATTCTGGGTTTTGTTGTTGCTGCTGCTGCTTCTGTTGTTGTTGTTGTTGTTGTTGTTGTGTTATTAGCTTTGGCAGTGTCAGCACTGGCAGCTGAGAGCCCCTGCTCACAATCCTGTGCTTTATTTGCCAAATGTAGACACAACCCAAGAGCTGAAAGCTGAGAGTCCAAAGGAAGAGGGGCTGGTCCCCCTGGCATTGTGTGCTTTGCAGAGAGGAAATGAGTACCCGCAAGGCCAGCTCCTTCCCCTCACCCTATCTCCTGAATGCAGTTTTTCCAATAATTTAATAACATTCACAGGGATATTAGATTAATTGGATTTTAATTCCGAATGACTGTGAAAGCAGAGAAATGAGTCACCAGCTCATGCTAATGAGAAGATCTATTAAGGGCTCTTTTCTGATAGACACATACAGCAGGGTTATAAATATTTCATATCCAATTAATTGAATTTTGCCCCCTATATATGACATTGCCCTGAAACATCAATCAAACAAGACCAGAGAAAGAACAGAGGGACAGAAGAAAAACTAAGAGCTTCCTTGGAATAGCAGCAACCTTTCTCTCTCTCCCAGCCCCTAAAACGTACCCCCCCACACACCCGGAGAACCCCTGCCATTCGCAGGGGGCCTGCCGAGAGGAGCTGGAAGCGTTTACACCAACTGCAGCTGGTTTCATACGGCGGGGAAATTAATGTTAATTAATCAGACAGCAGTTTTATACAAGGCTGTGTGCAGAAGGTTATTCGAGTCCTGCTGCAAATAGATTTATAGGTGTAATTGCTATGTTGAATGACCCTCTGTAAATAGGCTTATTAAACTGGCCATCAGTCAAAAAGTCTAATTGAAGCCATGCAGTAGCCTGCAATCGGGAACATGTAGCTCTCGATTAATGGCTGGCCCATGGCAGCCTGTGCTCTGCACCGCTTAGATAGGGCTGCTGGCCGTCCTTCAGGTGGCCCCATCTTCTCTGCCTCCTCTAGTTCGTTATCTCGGCAGGAAGGTGGAGGCATACCTTCTGCCCAGTCTTATCCTCTGCCTCTCTGTTGCTCCCAGAGAGCCCATGGAAGTCTGTAATGGCAAGAACCAAGTAGAAACCCTGCATATAGCAAGTAAATGGAATTTTCTGAGAGGCATGAATAATCACCACCTTGCTCCATTATCTTGCCAGTGTGGTCATGGTTGGGCAGGGACAAATGGCCAGGCGTGCACAGGGCATGCATAGGCCCCCATCTCTGTACATTCTTACAGCCATTTACAAGCTCCTTGTCAAATTCCTATTCTCCTTTATTTTTAGTCCCAGCAAGCTGTAGTTACAACTGAGAGTCTCAGAAAGTTTTTGGGGTGAGCTGTGTACATTTAAATCCCCTCTGCTGGTGTTCATCACACCACTGTCCATAAGAGTACAAAATTAAAAACGACCTAAATGTCCATCAACAGGAGTCTGAGTGAGCGTCTAAATGTTTACAGTTATAGACAATGAAATACCAAGTGAATATTTAAAATAATTTGTATGGAGATCTATTTTATTAATCCAGAAGGCTGTCTACGATGTATGTGTACATGGTCAAAACAGCAGATTACAGAACAGATATAATGTGTTCCTATGTAGTATAGCATTATCTATGGCTGACGATGCAGACAAAATGTACATCTTTTTCTTGGTGCTCCTCTATTCTTTTTCACAGTCTTTCTTTCAGTAGTTAGTGGGAATGGGAAGCAAAAAAATAAAAAGTAAAACCTAAATTTCAAATCTTGATTAAACTTAATGGAATCTGATCATGTAAACAGTCTCTTTAGCTAATATTTTCTCTCTTTTAGGATAACTTCTCAGTTTCTAGATGGCTACTTATGATTATTAATTTCATCAACTTGACTAGGTCACAGGATGCTCAGACATTTGGTTAAACATTATTCTAGGCGAGTCTGTGAAAGTGTTTCCAGAAGAAGTTCACATTTAAATTGGTAGATTGAACAAAGTATATTGCCCTTGCCAGTGTGGGTGGGCATCACCCAATCTGTTGAAGGGCTGAATAGAACTAAAAGTCTAAGGGGGAATTCACTCTCTGCCTGTCTCTGAGCTGGACATTGGTCTTCTTGCATCTTCAGACTCATGCTTGGACACTATCAATTCTCCTACTTCTCAAGACTTCAGCCTCAGGCTACACATCTCCTCTCCTGGGTCTCTAGCTTACCAGCTACAGGTCTTGGAACTTCTCAGCCTCTCTAATTGTGTAAGCCAGTTCTTTATAATAAACCTCTTTATACAAGGGAGAACTCCCTCCTAAAAATCCAGTCTTCTTTTTGGAGGGCGGGCCCCTTGTAGTATAGTCTTTTCTCTCTGGGTAAGTATTCTAGGAACCCACTGACATCAGTGTACCAGGTAGCATCATTGTGAGAGGCTGCATTCCACTTCAATGAACTTTTTATTTTTATTTTTTTAGAGATTCTTTCAGCGTGTTTGCCCATTTCATGATAGGTGATTTACTAGCATACCTGCCCATACTGCACTAAGTGTTCAGGAGTTTTTTTAAACCAAAAATGGTGTGACCCCCATGTCCCACCCTCCCTATTCACTCGATCTCACCCCAAGCAACATTTTTTTGTTTGTTTTTTTCCCTGGATGAAGAAAATCGTCAAAGGGAAACATTTTGCCAATGTGAAAGAGGTGAGACAAAAAACAGCATAAACACAAAAAGGCATCAAAATTGATGAGTTCAAAAACTGTTTTTAACAGCATATTGCATCAAACAGAGAGTACTTTGGAGGTGACTAAAGTTTAAACATGTAAGAATAAATACACAACTTTTTATAAATAAATTCTGGTTTTGGGAGTCCCCCCTCATATCTCGTCTATTGATTCTGCTTCTCTGGATAACCCTGACCAATACATCCCTTAATACCCATTTCTCTTTCCCAGGTGGTGCCCAGGTGTATGAGCTGAGAACTTTATGTTATAGCGGCGGGGAGCAGATGTTTGACAGTCTTTTGAGTAGTCTTTTGAGTGTCCCTTGCCCCTCAGACAACTTCTGTGGTGACTGTTCTCTTTCTCAGCTTTCCCAGAGTGGGAGCTCTTTCCCAGCTGACTCAAGCTTACCTGGGCTTCCAAGCCTCAGACCCCAGAGGTCCCCATTCAGTCTGCAGGTCCAGGGGCCCACCTAGCTTGCAGCTGAGTCATTGGACCTCAGCTTGGATAACTTCCACCAGATTTCCACTCACCATCCACCCCACATGAGAATTCAGGGAAATTGGGTAATAAACCTCAAGGCTCCCTTGGCCTGACTGTGCTCACCTCTAAGATGGTGCAGCTGTACACAAGCTGAGGTTAGGACTTGCTGAGAGGGAACCTCTTCCGGAGCCCTAAATAAAAAGTGAGGACAAAGGCCTCCTCTGCCTCTCACATTAACCTCCCCTATGAAACACACCTTCCCACACCAGGGCCCAGGTCCTGGCACATTAGGATGAACGTTTAACTACTCCCCCTCTCTCCCTTAAGTTTCCATCACACCCTCATCTAGAGCTGGAAAAAAGGGTCTTCCTCTTACTTTTCCTATATCCTATTCTCCTTTTGTTTACAAGTAGCAAGTCATGTGATGAACAAGCCCTCTGAGGAAGCCCTTAATAGATTGAAAAGAGGGAATCAACTTACTTGGGAAATGTTCTCTCAAGACCACAGCCTGTGACTGTCCTGCCTCGTAATCTATTCTGTAGGCCAGAAGCTGAAAATTGCCTTGCTCTTTCTCCTTGTGTACCTTCTTTTAAAAAATCTTAACTTTAGGCTAGGCATGGTGGCTCATGCCTATAATTCCAACATTTTGGGAGGACGAGGCAAGAGGATTGCTTGAGTGCTGGAGTTCCAGACCAGCCTCAGCAACATAGCGAGACCTTGTCTCTACAAAATATCAAAAAATCAGTTGGGCATGGCATATAGTCTCAGCTACTTGGGAGGCTGAAGTGGAAGGATCGCCCAAGCCCAGGAGGTCAAGGCTGTGGTGAGCTGTGATCGTGCCACTGCACTCCAGCCTGGGTGACAGAATGAGACACACACACACACACACACACACACACACACACAATCCTGTTTCCCTAAGCCAGAAGAACATCTAGGACCAACCTGGATAAAGGTCCTGAGCTAAGAAAAGAAAAACAAAAAAGTACAATAATGATGCCAAAATATTGGCTTGTTCCATATCTATTAGATGCTAGAATCATGTCTAGAAGAATAATCATCAAAATGATATCATTAACTATCTCCAAATATTTCACTTTACACCGATACAGTTATCTGTAGTTGTCAACTGTGGCCCAAAAAATATTAAATGGAAATTTCCAAAAATAAACAATTCATAACTTGTAAATGGTGCCCATTTTGCATAGCACGATGAACTCTCATGCTATCCCACTCTGTCCCATTCAGGGCGTAAATCATTCCCTTGTCCAGCACATCCACATCATAGATGCTCCCCACTCATTCATCACTTAGTAGTCATCTGGTTTATGAAATTGAAAAAAATATAGTGTCTATAGGCTTTGGTACTAACTGAGGTTTCAGGCATCCACTGGGGGTCTTGGAACATAGTCTCCCATGGATAACGGGGGACTACTGTGGTAGAATTGGGAACGAGGATGATTTTTAAATACCTTCACTTTGCTGACACCTGCTTTTGTGGGATTCAGCGAGTCTGTTTCTTCAGTAACAGCATGTACTGATGAGCCACCATACCCAGATGCTGGGAATTAGCAGAGTGTGGGAGAGAAAGGCCACTGAAGCACCGTCATGGCCTGACTTATGTTTAGGTGGCATCACTCCAGTGGCTTTGTTGAGTCTAGAGTAGAGGCAAGACATGATGCAGAATGGAAGATCAGTTATGAGGCTATGACAGCATTCCAGGAAAGTGAGTCGGTACTCTTCCTGGGTTTGAAATGCTGATCCCACGTATTGACCCCCACGACAAACCATCACAAACTTAGTGGCTTAAAACAACACAAAATTATCTCCTTATGGTTCTGGAGGTCAAAAGCCCAAAATGGGTTTCACTGGGGTAAATCAAGTTTTCGGGCAGTGCTGCGTCCCTTCAGGAAGCTCTAGAGGACAATCCATTTTCTCCCCCTTTCCGGTCTCTAGAGGCTACCCACACTTCTTGGCTCATGGCCCCCCTTTGCCTTCAAAGCCAGCAATGGCCAGTGGAGTCTCTCATTTCTCATCACTTGTATTTAATTGGGTCCACTCAGATAATCTTGGAGAGTCTTCCTATTTTAAAGTCAACTGATTAGCAACCTTAATTCTATCTGCCACCTTAATATTGCTTTGCTATTAAACATATTCATACAGTCTGGAGATTAGGATATGAACATTAACGGGGGACCATTATTCTGCCTACCACGTCCCAGTGGACCAATCAGACTCTCCCATAATATTTTAGAATTGACATTCAGCCATTCATAGAGTCTAAAAATTAAATGAGATAACCTAACTTAAGTTCTAACTAAAGTTGCAGTCACATAGCAAATGCTCAATAAAGGCTAGTGGCTATGGGTATCATTAATTATCCTCAGAGATGGGCTTTAGCTTTAAAACTTCAATGCACTTACTAATAACATTTATTGAGCACTAGCCATATGCCAGGTGCTTTATATGGACTATTCATTTAATCTTTAACACATCCTTTGAGATAATTACTATTATTACCTCATAATGAAAATGAGAAAAGTGAGTTATAAAAAAATTGAGTCATATGTTCAAGGACACACAACCCAGAAATGGCAGCAGCAATATCTTAATCCCAGTCTCATAGCTTTAACTCTAACGTGCCTGCGTGTTTACGGCAGCACTGTGACGTGATGAAAGCTGAGATGTGAAGGGTGCTTTCCATCATTATACAAAAATAATTTATTATTTTTAAAAACATATTTTCATAAAAATGACGTAAACCCATTGCAAAAGACTCCAAACAATACAGAAAAGTGGTTTCTTTTGATTCCCGGTAATACGTCAATTTCACACTCATTTGAATAAAACAATTAGTAGAGTGATTTCAAGATGGCTGGCTAGGAACTTTGCACGCCAGTTTTCCTCAGAAAGAAGAGCAAAGTTGTGAGTGAATGCCCAAGTTTTCAGTGAAAAATGTGGTGAGGACCCTCTGGAGCACCCATGCAAGGAGACTGGAACACAATGTAAAAAGGAAACTAACAAGAGTCTGACTGAGGTTGACCCCCCAAGGAGCTTACAGCCAACAGGGAAGGGTAGGTGGGAGTGCGTGCTTATACCCCTCATCCCTCTGACAATCTGCTGACTGCTAAACAGAGCACCTCTCTGCTCAGGCAACCCAGAGCAGCACTGTTGGTGGCAGTCAGAGATCTTTCTGGGAATGGAGAACTGGGTGGCTACACACACAGTCGTATCACACTCCCTGCTCAGGCCCATGCCAAGACAGCGGGCACCAAACCAGTTGCCCACCTGTGGAGCCACTGCCCTGCCCGGGGATCCTCTGTCCGTGAACCAGACCACCCACAGACTTACCTACAACCCACTCTGACTCTGGAAATCATAGGGGATCAGTAGGCCCTCAGGGAGTAGTAGCTTCCCTAGAGATCTAACCCTCGGCATGGACCGCCCCTAGGAGAGAAGGAAGTGCAGCTCACCATACCCCCTGGGACAAAGGAAACACAGGTGCGGAGCCGGTTGCCAAGGGGGTAACACCAAAGCCCCGGGAACAGACTGGGAGAGTGGGCCATCTCTTGCACCCTGCCCGCCTCCCAGTGCACTGTTGTAGACATGACTGTGGCTCTTCCCACTGGGACCTGGGAAGCCGTGTGGAAGGAGAACAGTTCTTGTACTTCTCCAGGGTCTTCACCTCCTCCAGAGCTGAGCGCGTGCCAGTCGAAAGTGCTTTTGAGGCTTTTCCTGGTGCCTCATCCCCACCGAGGGTGTGTGGAAAGCGCCTACAGCTCTTACTCTTTATCGCCATCTACTGGAATGTAGCCTGAACTACACCATCAAAACTAAATAATCACAAGCACCGTCTAAAAAGGTCACCGCACAAAACTATCTGCAACCAAGGAACCCAAACAGAGCCTTGGCTCTCTGAAAGCACCCAGAAACGAAGCCAATTAACCATACACAACATGTGCCACAGTCATACCCATAAGAGAGAAAGAATTAAAAATCAAAAAGTCCCACCAAGTGATAGCGAATTTTTAAAAGTGTCCCCTCCCTCAGATGAGAAAGAACCAGCATAAGAACTCTAGCAATACTAAAAGCCAGGTGTTTCGCCACCTCCAAAGGATCACACCACCTCCCTATGGATCTTAACCAGATTGAAATGTCCAAAATGATAGATACAAAACTCAGAATATGGACGGAAAGGAAACTCAATGAGCTCTAAGAGAAAGTCGAAATCTAATACAAAAAAAAAAAGGAAACTTATCCAAGATTCAAAAGATGGCATAGTTATATTAAGAACCAAACAGAATTTCTGGAATTGAAAAATTCATTACAGAAATTTCAAAATACAGTTGGAAGGCTTAATAGCAGATTAGACCAAGCAGAAGAAATAATTTTAGAGCTTAAAAACCAGTCCTTTGAATCAACCCAGTCAGGCAAAAATAAAGGAAAAAAGAGTTTAAAAAGTGAACAAAGCATTCAAGAAATATGAGATTTTATAAAATAACCAACCCATAATGTATTGGCATCCCTGGGAGAGAAGAAAAGAAAGGAAGCAACATGGAAAACATATTTGGGAATATAATTCAGGAAAATTTCTTCAATCTTGCTAGTGAGGCCAACATGCAAATACAAGAAATTCAGAGAACTTCTGT
This sequence comes from Tarsius wallacei, assembly GCA_963574415.1. NCBI lineage: Eukaryota > Metazoa > Chordata > Mammalia > Primates > Tarsiidae > Tarsius > Tarsius wallacei. Next base: position 7,342 of record CAUYQG010124396.1, on the reverse strand, counting down.
GAGATATTATAAAAGATAACTATCCCTTAGTCACATAGTTATCAAACTCTCCAAGGTCAATGTGAAAGAAAAAAATCTTAAAGTCAGCTAGAGAAAAGGGCCAGATCACCTATACAGGGATCCCTCTAACAGCAGACTTCTCAGCAGAAATCTTACAACTCAGAAAAGTTTGAGGGCTCATTTTTGCCAGTCAAGAATTCTTTATACTACCAAACCAAGCTTCATTAAGAAAAGAGAAAGTCTTACCCAGACAAACAATCACTAAGGAAATCTGTCACCACCAGAACAGTCCCACAAGAGATGCTCAAGGAAATTCTAAACATGGAAATGAAAGAACAGTACTTGTTATCAGAAAAGCACATATAAGCACATAGCCCACAGACCCTATAAAGCAGCTACATAATTGAGAATACAAAGCAACTAACTAACAATACTATGACAGGCACAAAATCCCATAGATCAATATTAACCTTAAACATAAATGGCCAGGTGCCCCCACTTAAAAGACATAGAATGGAAAATAGATTTTTTTTTACAAAAAGACCCAACCTTCTGCTGTTTTCAAGAGACCCATCTCACATGTAATGACACCTTGGGTTCAAGGTAAAGGGACAGAGAAATATCTATCAAGTAAATGTTAAAAAAAAAAAAAAAAAAAGCAGGGGGAATGATAATGATTAGTGTTCAATTCAATTCAACAAGAAGATTTAACTATCCTAAACATATACACACCCAACATTGGAGGACTCAGATTTATAAAACAATTACACTATGCCTAAGAGAAGACTTAACCACACATTAATAGTGAGGGACAAAAATATCACCACTGACAGCATTAGACAGATCACTGAGACAGAAAACTAATAAATTCTGGACTTAAACTCAACACTTGACCAATTGGACCTAATAGACATTTACAGAATACTCTACAGAACAACAGAATATAAGTTTTTCTCATCTGCACAAAGAACATATTCTAAGATCAACTACATGCTAAATCATAAAGCAAGTCTCAATAAATTCAAAAAAGTCTAAACATACCAAGTAGCTTCTCAGACCACAGTGGAATAAAAATAGAAATCATGCCAAGAAGAAAACACAAATACAGGAAAACTAAACAACTTGCTCTTGAATTATTTTGGGGCAAACAGTGAACTCAACACAGAATTTGAAATTCTGTGAAACAAATGATAATAGAGACACAATATACCAAAACTTCTGGAATGCCACAAAAAGCAATGTTAAGAGGAATATTATCATGCCAAACTCCCTCATCAAGAAAATAAAAGACTTCAAATAATCAACCCAATTTGGTACTAAAAAGAACTAGTAAAACAAGAATAAACTAAACCCAAACCTACCAAGAGAAAACAACCAAAATCAGATCAGAACTAAATTGAAATTGAGACCAAAAAATACAAAGAATCGACTAAACAAAGGTGTTTTTTTGAAATGTTAGCAATACTACTAGCTAGTTTAACACAGAGAAAACAGAGAAGATTCAAATAAACACAATCAGAAGTATCAAAGGTGACATTACAACAGATCCCACAGAAATGCAAAAGATACTCAAGACTACTATGAACACCTGTATGCACATAAACTAGAAAATCTAGAGGATAGATTCCCAGAAACACACAACGTCCCAAGACTGAAAGAGGAAGAAATTGAAACTCTGAAAAGACCAATAGTGAATTATGAAATTTAATCAGTCATTAAAAAAACCTACCAACCAAAAAAAGCCCCAGACCAGACAAATTCAACCAGATGTGCAAGGAAGAGCTGGTACCAATATCACTGAAACTAGTCAAAAAAAAAAAAAAAAAACCAAGGAGGAGAGATTTCTCCCTACTCATTCTATGAAACTAATATCACCCTGATTCCAAAATCTGGCAAAGACACAACAAAAAAGAGAAAACTGCAAGCCAATACTTTTAATGAACATGGAGACAAAAATCCTGAACAGAATGATAGCAAACCAAATCCAGAAGGACATCAAAATGATAATTTGCCATGATCAAATGGGCTTTACTTCTGGGATGCAAGGATGATTCAACATATACAAATCAATAAACACGATTCACCACACAAGCCAAACTAAATACAAAAAACATATGATTATCTCAATAGACACAGAAAAAGCAAATGATAAGAACTATCTATGACAAACCCACATCCAACATCACACTGAAAGGGAAAATATTGGAAGCATTCCTCCCTAAAAACTAGAATAAGACAAGGATGTCCTCTCTTATTACTCCAATTCAACATAGCACTGGAAGTCCTAGCCAAAGTAATCAGGCAAGAGGAAGAAATAAAAGATATCCAAATAGTAAAAGAGGAAGTCAAATTATCTCTCTCTGCAGACTGTATTATTCTATAGCTAAAAAATATTAAACATTCTACCAAAAGACTCCTAGACCTGATAAATGTCTTCAGTAAAGTCTCTGTATACAAAATCAATATTCAAAAATCAGTAGCATTTATACACACCAATAACATTCAAGCTGAGAACCAAAGCAAAACACAATCCCATTTACAATAGCCACAAAAAAATTAAAAGCCTAGGAATACAACTAACCAAGGAAGTAAAATATCTCTACAACAAGAACTACAAAACACTGCTGAAAGAAATCATAAATGACACAACAAACGGAAAAACATTCCATGCTCATGGATTAGAAGAATCAACATTGCTAAAAATGTCCACACTGCTCAAAACAATCTACAGATTCAACATAATCCCCATTAAATTACCAACATAATTTTTCATAGAATTAGAAAAAAAATTTCTAAAATTCATATGAAACCCAAAAAAGAGCCCAAATAACCTAAACAACCTAAACAAAAGAAGCAAAATTGGAGTCATCACATTACCCAACTTCAGACTTTACAAGGCTACAGTTACCAAAACAGCATGGTACTGGTACAAAAATAGACATATAGACCAAGGGAACCCAGAACCATAAATAAAGTCACTCACATACAACCAAAAGATCTTTGACAAATTGAACAAAAATAAGCATTGAGGAAAGGACACCTTGCTAGATAAATGGTGCTGAAAAAATCAGGCTAACCATATGCAGAAAAATGAAACTAGACCCCTACCTCTCACCATAAACAAGATTAACTCAAGATAGATTAAAAACTTAAATGTAAGACCTCAAACTATAAAATTTCCAGAATAAAGCCTAAGAAAGACTTTTTGTGGATTGACCCAGGGAAATAATTTATGACTAAGCCTTAAAAAGCAAACACAACAAAACCAAAAATTGACAATTGGAACTTAATTAAACTAAAGAGCTTTTCTCTTACACAGCAAAGGAAACTATTGTCAGAGTAAATAGACAACCTACAGAATGGGAGAGAGTATTTGCAAAACATGCATCTGACAAAGAACTACTATCCAGAATCTATAAGGAACTTAAATCTACAAAAAAAATTTTCAAGTGGGCAAAGGCCATAAACAGACACTTATCAAAAGAAGATATGCAAGCAGCCAACAAACATGAAAAATCGTTCAACATCACTAATCATGAGACAAATGCATATCAAAACCACATACCATCTCACTCCAGTCAGAATGGCTGTCATTAAAAAGTCAAAAAACTATAGATGTTGGCAACTACAGATGCTGGCTGCAGAGAAAAAGGAACACTCATACACTGTTGGTGGGAATGTAAACTAGTTCAGCCCCTGTGGAAAGCAGTTTGGAAATTTCTCAAAGAACTAAAAATAGAATTAGCATTCAGTTCAACAATCCCATTACTGGGTATACACTCATAGGAAAATAAATTGTTCTACCAAAAAAGACATGCGTACTTGTATGTTTATTACAGCACTATTCACAATAGCAAAAACATGAAACCAACCTAAGTATCCACCAATGGTGAACTGGAATTTTTAAAACATGGTACATATACACCACAAAACACTACACAGCAAACAAAAACAAGGAAATCATGCTCATTGCAGCAACACAGATGCAAAAGGAGGCCATTATTCTAAGTGAATTAATGCAGAAACAGAAAACCAAATACGGCATGTTTTCACTTAAAAGTGAAAGCTAAACCCTGGGTACACATGAACATAAATATAGGGACAATGGAGACATTGGGACTTCTAAACTGCTGAAGCTGGGAGGAAGATGAAGATCAAAAACTCCCTACTGGGTACCGTATTCATTATTTGGGTGATGAGGTCAATAGAAGCCTAAACCTCACCCAATATACTCATGTAACAAACCTGCACATGTACCCCTGAGTCTAAAAGTAAAATTAAATTAATTTTTTAAAAAAGGATGATGATGATTTAAATACGTAAATGTAAAATAAAACAAATAAAGGACGGGGAGGAAAGAAGGGTCTTGGAGAAGAATGGATTCTGAAATTAAGAACATAGAGCCCAAGAGCAGAAATGTCACATGGTCTCCTAAGAACTCAGTCAACCAAAATCTCAGGAAAGAGTAAAAAACAAGCAATATATATGTTCAGTTTTTCAGAAAGGGAACTGGTTACCTATTGACTCAAGTCAATTAACAAGCGTTGATTGAGGGCAACTCTGTGACAGACATTGTGGAAAAACAAGCCATGGTCCCTGCTCTTGAAAAGCTCACTGTTTAGTGAGCCAGGTCCCTTGTGGAACCTTACTCAGCATGCAGTACTCTTCAGGACCCCACATAGATGATCTATAAGTGAGAAGACTGCTGTCCTCACCTAGAGTGCTCTCATTCAGGAAGTTGGGCCTCCTGTGGGCCCTTCCAGTTCACTCATCTTACATGTTCAATGGCTGCCACCATCTCTGCTAAAGAAGGGAATCTTTCTCTAGCTGGCTTCCAATAGAGAACCATGCTGAGTCTCCCAGGATATAGCATGAATAGTGAAAAAATAGCGTCCCATAAGTAAAGAAACCTGTTATCTAATATAAGCTGCCCTCTCCTTCAATAATTATGCCACTTCACCTCTCTTGACCTTCATTTTCTTCTCTGCAAAGAAAGAATACCAATTGAAAATCTATGTCTTCTACCAACTCTAAATGCTAGGTATCCAGATGCATTGGTGGTCAACCACCACCGTATTTCACAGCTTTGATAACTTATCCATGTGAACTGAAAGGAGGTTTCAATTTCATGTCTTGAGTAGTCCAGAATAATGCAGTAAGCAAGCATGTGCCAAGCAAGGAGAGATCAAGGAGCCATATATGAAATGAGGTTGGGGGCAAAAGAAGAGAACGTTTAACCCCAAGAGCAAGCATCTTTTCCCCATTCTTATCCCCAAGGACAAGCATCAGAATCTGAACTCTGCTTCCACAGCACCCAACACCAAAGAACAGCAAGGGGAGATTCTCTCGGCTCTCCAAATCAGGTCTAAGACCCACACAGTCACCCGGAGTCTCTGCCCAGTCACACCGATCCCAGCTGCTCCACAGCCTGCATGTCTCGTGACGCAATTTCTCTCAACCCATCTCCTTTGCCAGCACTCTCATTAACTTTTTACCACCGTCTGTTTCCAGGACTCCCGGGTCTCCATCCAGTGAAAGTACAAACTAGAGTGTTAATGCATTCCCTTTGTAGAGCTTTGCAAACTAAAGGAAAAGGAAACGACCCAACTCCAAGCACAACCTGAACTTCTTGAAGATACTGATACTGTATCCAAATCTTTGATGGCTGATTCCTAAAAAATAAGAACATGACTAGTCCAACATTTTCCTACTACAACTTCTCTCTTTAACGCCTTACAAACATTCCACATTGTGTAATTAGTTGCAAGTGCCAAACTTCTGGTCCTCACATTCTGAATTGATCCAGAGATACTGCTAACTACTCCACGATTGAGATAGTGGGCAGGAAAATGCTTATGGTTAATACTGGTGCAATAACCAAGTAAGGTTTTAACCTTTCTATCTCTTTGAATTATCCTATCATTGTACTTTATCCCCCTCCTCCTAATTTTCTGATCAATTTTTCTTAACTCTTTTTTTTTTTTTTTGCTCCCAAGTTAAGTGTCTTTACAAGGTTAAGACCTTAGAAATATAAATTATATGTTCTTTGAAAGTTATAAAGAACTCAACTATAAAAAATCCAAACATGTCTCCTTTTTTCAATGATAAATATATCTTGGATAACCTTACAAATTGTTCTGTGACTATAGTCTATCCAAGTTTTGTCACTAGTGAGTTGTATTTTGTTAGAAATTTATCTGTTTTATCTACATTTTCAAATATATCATAAAATTCATATGATATCCTTTTATAATTATTTTCACTAGTGCATACTTGTGGTTGCATTTTCATTTTCATTTCTAATGCTGTATATGTTTGTTCTCCTTTCTACCCAACCTTTAAATGTTGGGCTTTCTTAGCTCTCCTCTTTGTTCCACTCATGTTGTTAAACAACCTCACCCATGCTCATGGCTTCATTTACCATCTATGCACTTAACAACCTCAAACTTTTATCTTTTGCCAGACACCTTCCCCGATCTCTGCCTACTCTAAGTCTCAATTTGGATATTTTAAAGTTATCTTGCATGTGTTGTACAAGACGGAAGTTCTCCACCTTCCCACTAAGCCTGCCTCTCCTCTCATCTCCCTTATTTCAGAGAATGACATTACCTTCACCCGTCAGCCCTATATTCTCATCCACTCCTGTCTATTTCATGTCCTAGGTACCTCTTGATTTCATCCACTACTCTCTGTCCCCACTGCCTCCACTCCATACCAAGTTACCAGAATTATTCCCTCAGATATCCACACTGCCTGCCAAACAGGCTCCACTCTTCCCTTTTGTCCTCTTTTGACAACTTCTCTCATAGCAGCCTAAGCAATCTCTTTTTAAATTTTGAAATAATTTCAGACTTACAGAAAAATTGCAAAAGTAGTTTGAAGAATTCACTGTACCTGGGTTGTTCTCCAAATGTTAATATTTTATCATGGCTGAATTTATTATTACCTTTCAGGTCTCTCTCATTCTCCTTAACTCTCATTCTCTCTCTCTCATTTTCTCTCTCTCTCTCTCTCTCTCTCTCTCTCTCTCCCCCTCCCTCCCTCCTTACTACCACCTCTCTCTCTTTCTCTCTCACTCCCTACCCCCACCACCCCCTCCCTCCTCCCTTTCTCCCTCCCTCTCTCTCTCTCTCTCTCTCTCCCTTCCTTCCTACTCCACCTTTCTCTTTCTCTCCTCTCTCTCTCTCTCTCACATACACACACACCCTCTTCCCCCAAACCATTTGAGAGCTATGCACAGATGCCTTTTACACCTAAATATTTTAGTGTGTAAGGACAAGAATATTCTTTCAGATAACCACAGTACAATTATTAAAATTAGGAAATGTGATATTGATCTAAG
>CAUYQG010124394.1:0-26086 GCA_963574415.1 Tarsius wallacei | reverse complement strand
AAGTAAGGGAGGTGGGGGAGTGGGGAGTGTTGGGGGTGAAGAAAGCAAGCAGGCACGGACTGGGCTTGGTAGCTTACCTGTAATCCCAGAACTTTAGGAGGCTAAGGTGAGTGGATTGCCTGAGCCCACAGGTTCGAGACCAACCCGGGTGACTTGGCGAGACCTCCTCTCCACAATGAATAAAAAATTAGCTGGGCATGATAGTGCATGCCTGTAGTTCCGGCTACTTGGAAGCTACTTCCGGTGGAAGGATAGCCAGAGCCCAGCAGGTCGATGCTGGGGTGCCCATGAGTGTGTCACCACACTCCAGCCTGGGTGACAGAGTAAGACTCCAACTCAAAAAAATAAAATAAAATAAAATGAAAGCGAGCAAGCACTAGTTCCAGGAGGTCACGCTGTGACTAAGAGGTGATCAGTTTAAGTTACCAGGCAAGTGTCTGAATGGTCAGTTGAAAAGAAATGACAGGAAATCAAAGAGCCCAGCCTGCTAGTCAGGAGGGATACACTTAAGGTTTTTCTCTGGTCACGAACTGGAGTGTAGAATACCCATAGTCTGGTATAATATTAGAAACTGTGTCAGGGAAGACTGAGCCCTGGTTTTTATATAAGAAAGTTAATCTTATATTTTAAAATAGATGCTGAGGCAACATATGTAAGCGTGGCAGAGAGGGCTGAAAACAGTTAAGATTATTCCTTTTAAAAATAAACCAGCAAGCTCCAGACCTGCTAGACATGGGGCTTGAGAAAACCAAATAGCCAAAGGTTGCTTTCCTAAAAATGTAAGATAGTAGCCCATTTACAACCTTACCCCCACATCCTCTCTTTGTGAAGTTATCGGTTTACAACCCCTGCTTGTCATGTATACCCTGGAGACAATTTGTTCTTTAAAAATCTGGTTTTGCTAAATACTACCTTGAAAATTCCAAAGAAATAGCCATACAACCTGACCCCCTCCCTTACCTAAACTAACAGTTTAAACCTCTGTCTTCTTTCTCCAGGTTGCTCAGCCTTGGAGCATTAACCCGCTGAGTCGTGCTGGCGCTAATAAACCACTACTTCCTAAGATAGCCTCAGTGTCACTGTCTCTCTGTTTTCCCGCAACATAAGCACTTGATACAGAGACACAAACATTCTGATCATAGCATTCCACCCATAGTTTTTCATGCCACTCTTGCAAGCAAAACACATGTATTCCATCCCAATAGCCCCTCAAAGTCTTAACTCATTTTAGCATCAACTCAAATATCTAAAGTCCAAAGTCTCATATGTACATATAATCTAAATCTGATATGAGTGAGACCCAAGGTATGATTTATTCTAAGGCAAATTTCCCACCAGCCATAAGCCTATGAAATAAAATTAGTTATGTGATTCCAAAATACAAAAGCAGGACAGGTACAAGACTCTTCTTCTTCTTCTTCCTCTTCCTCCTATTATTGTTGTTATTATTATTATTATTAATCAGAATCTCACTCTATTGCCTAGGCTGGAATGCAGTGGCATGATCACAGCTCACCACAGTCTTAACCTCCTGAGCTGAGGCAAACCTTTCACCTTAGCCTCCTGAGTAGCTGAGACTTCAGGCATGTCTGGCTAATTTTTTTAATATATATATCAGATGTCTTGCTATTTGCCAAGGCTGGCCTACCAAAGTGCTGGGATTACAGGCTTGAGCCACTTTGTCTGACCAGTTATTCTCGTTATCAAAGGGAGAAATAGGAAAGAAGACAGATCCTGAGCAAGTCCAAAATCCAACAAGGCGAAGAACATTAAATCTTAATGAAAGATGGTACCTACAGAAAGCTAGAAGAAGCTTAGCTTAGTCTTAGTTTAGTCTTTTTGCCTCAGCATAACCATTGGAAAGTGTTCAGACATTCTACTGCAGGACAAGCAGCAACCTATCCCTCGGCAAATATAAACTTTTAGGTTCAAAGATCACCCTTCGGCTGGCCAAAGTCATAAAAGTGATAATAGACCACCTTTGGCCAAGGAGTTTGTGAATTGCAAATGTCTGAGTTTGTGAATTGCAAATGTCTGAGTTTGTGAATTGCAAATGTCTAACAAATCTCTTGCAGGAAAAACACCTTCAGGCCCAAACTCCCCAAGTTAACCTAATCAACCCTTTGTGACCTATGTGACACAAATAAACTCCACCATGGCAGCAATCATGTGACTAACCCACCCATCTGCCTGCTGTCCATCACCTGACGCCAGTACCTGCACTTGCCTGCCCCTTTGTGATGACATGAAGCAGACCACCACCCAATCACCTTAATGATCTTCCTCCGTCAAGGGAAATGGTTAAAAGGACTCAATCACAAGCAGCCAGCGGCCACTGCCTTGCTAGACTCTGGTGTGGCCATGTGCTCTTTGAGCTATGACTGTTGCCATGTTTCCTGGCTTTGGCTCCCTCCTCCACCTTGGGGAGGTGAATCTTCTCTCCCCTCTCGTTCTCTCTCTAATTTACTTTTAAATAAACTTTCTTTCTTTGCCTCTTCGTGTGTTGCAATTCTTTGCATTACTCGGATCAGATGGGTTACCCACGCACACCTCTGGCATGCTGGCTCCAGTGGTGCTGCGCCCTCTCTCCCCTCCGTTCCTCCACCCTCACTCCATCTGTACCCTAACACTTATGGTCCTAAAACAATCTTTGTTGAGTTCCTACTGGGTCCTCCAGAACCACCAAGGCAGAGTCTCACTTTCTGGACCTACTATCTGTCTTACCCCTCATGACTTTGGGCAGCGAGGGGTCTTTCTCAAGTATCTTTTATAAGGGCATTAATTCCATTCATGAGAGTTCACCCTCGTGACCTAATTACCTCTCAAGGGGTTCATCTCCTTATACATTGCCTTGGGGATTGGGATTCCGACATTTGAGTTGGAGTGGAGGGCAATCATCCAGACCATATTATTGTCATTTTACAGATGAGGAATGTGAGGTTCATATGGTTTAACAGCCTTCCCAAGGTTACACAGCTGGTTAGGGCCAGAACTTGAGTTCCAATCCTTTCCTAATTCTGATCTTCCTTTGAACCACCTATCCCTAGTGTTGTACCCGAATCCTGAATCCGAGAGACCACCAAAGAGCCAGCTCCGATGCAAATCACATGAGGGTCTTTATTCAGGCTCGAGTCTGGGCTCACGTCTGTAACCGGCGCAGTGGCACAGGAACGAGAGCCCCGACCCAGTACAGCAAGCAGTTTATATACACAGTTACAAGGGAGGGGAAAGAACTTTAAACTTGTTCGCACATGATTGGGCAATTTTTCCTGATAGGTACGGGGGTGATTGGGGTTGGTTGGTTTGTATGTTCCTGGGTTTCGGTTGACCACAGCTGACCATCAACGGTCAGGCGGGCAGGGCGGAACCGGTTGAGACATCTGGAATGTTAGATTACCAGAGGAGTGGAGCAGGAAATGGGGCCAGAGGGTCTGCACCGTGACTCCGCGGTTTTTCCTGCACTGGAACTGGGGAGCTTGGGCGGGAAAGCAAGCATACATCTGAGTTTTAAAAACAAGTTTCAATACACATTCAAAACAAGCTTCAATTCACACTTAAAACAAGTTTCAAAACACAATTATGAACTAAATGTTAGGCTCCTCACCTAGCATTCAGGGAACTACTCAAAGTGTGAAAGAACTGAGGCACAGAGAGTACAGAACAAAGGCCAACTAAGAGGGAGCAAGTTAACTGTGGATGCATCAATTCACTTTAGATAGCAAAGTTCCCTTTCCAGTTGACTCCTGAAGGGAGAGATGTTTTAACATTCAAATGGTAGAAGAGCAAGCATTGAGCAGAGCAGCAGGACTGAGACTGTGAGGTGAGTATGGGCTAGGAGACAGTGGAGAATTGTCTTGGTGGAAATATCATATTAGCCTTTGAGGTCCCATTCAACAACCATTTTCTGTCCTCATCTTTCCTAATCCTCCAAGCAGGTTCAGACCCAAGTCATGAAGAACTTTACAGCTCTCTTAAAGTACCATATTCTGCCTTCTATTACATGTGCTGCAGCATTGTCTCCCTTTGGAGACTGTAAACTTCCTAATGGCTGGAACTGTGTCCTATTCATCTTTTTTTCCCAATGCTTTGCACTTAGTAGCATTCCAGTGTATCTAGGTAAGACTTATTCCTCAAATAAGTCCCACTGTGGGTAAAGAGAGTCGCCCTTGATTGGAAAAAACTTCAGTGGCTATATTTTGAAGAGAGGTTAAGGGAGCTCCTCCTAGGAGGAGTATAATTGGAGAGGAGGAATGTTATTTCCAGAACATTAGGGGTTGCAGTTATTTGAAGAATCAAAGACGGTCTTTTCTGTCAACTCAAGGATGTTCCTTTGCATTTAAAAGCAATTACATTTACTTACAAATCATAGTGGTTTTGATGCAAATGAACCACTCCAGGACAGTTTCCTCTCCCTCCCTACCCCCACCCCATTAGCTAAGAAATCCTGGGGAAATTGACCAAGGATGCAGAAATGCTGAGCCTGACCTGAGGCCTATTAAAATAAAGTTCCTGGTTTAATTATTCCTGTTTCTGAAATAAAAGGTAATTAGAATCCAGAAAGTAGCAGGAGGAGGTTGACCCAGGATTTTGTTTTTATTTGTATGGATTTTGGGTCTGGCTATAGGCAGAGCACATTTGGCCCAGACAGTACAGGGAAATTGCTGAGTACAGAGGCAGCATCCCAGGCCAGACTCAATCCAGACTCGCAGGAGAATTGCAGTGTATTACCAAATGCCCTCAGTTTCTCCATGTAACAGAAAGATCCATTCCTGCCCTCTTTGTAAAAGGACTAGTGAGAAAATATTAATCTAGTGGCTAGCATTTCACAATTTACAATTAAGTGTTTTTGCATCCATTATTTTGCTTGATCTCCCCAAGACCCTGTGATATGAGAATTATTATCATCTGCATTTTCAGCAGGAAAATGAAAGCTGATAGAGGTTAAATTGTCCAAGTCATACAATCAATTAGTGATGGTGACATGCTGCTTTTAACTCCAAATCCCAGTAGGCCCATCCTTTTCATAGTGAGATGGAACAGGAACCCTCCTTAGGGGCCTGCCAGGCATGGAATAAAGGAAAATCTTGAGTTCCTTCAAGGGAAATCCCAGGTACCTGGAAAGCCTCGAGAAGTAAATGAGCAACTTGATAAACAAGAAGGTAATGATAGCTTAAAATAATGGCCACCCAAATAAGTTAGAGCCATAAAATGTTTGGTTACCTATAGAAACTAAAGATAATACCTTGACCTATAACCCTGAGTTGTTTTTAGGAAACCCAGACCCTCACCAGATGAAAAATGCCCACGATTGTCACATAGACCTCAGAAAAGGGGGAACCGAGGACTGAACTCTGACCATGGTTTTTTGTTCTAAATGTCCTCCTGAGGAGCCTGAAGAGAGTCATGCCCCCAAGCCAAATCTTAACATTCCTTTCTGTTGATCCCAAGTTTTTAGACCAAGTCTTGCTTCCTTAATGAATTGAACATCAAAGAATTTCTGAATTTGTGTATGAGCTGTAAGCTCTCACTTCGAATACCCTAACTTTTTGGAGTCAAACCAATGTATAAACTCCATATACTGATTTACAATTTTGCCTGTAACTCTGCTTTCCTGCATTTTACCCTTGCCTTTAAAAACACTTGCTTATAAGCCACCAGGGAAGTCAGTTCTTAAGCATTAGCTGCCTTATTCTTCTTGCTTTGCAACCTGCAAATAAACACTCCACTTTCTTTTACTGCAAAACCTTGTATAGATGTTTGATTTTGTTGCTCTGGGTGAGCAGATCCCAGTTTGATTAGGTAACAATAGATAGAACAATGATTAGAAAATAAGACATACCCAATAATAACAAACTATATTACTTGCTAAATGCTAAACATGGCTCAGTGAGCTATCCATATGCTAATTCATTTAATTTTTCCAACAACCCAACAAAGTAAATAAAATTATTATTCTCACTTTACTAACGAGGAAACTGAGACACAGAGAAGCCAAGATTACAATGCTAATAGGTAGAGATTTGAAGCAGAGATTTGAATTTAGAAATACTGGCTCCAGAATTTATGTTCTTAAGCCCTGGCAATTATTTTACCCATTCCCTATGGCAGAGCAGGAGGAAGAATGAGGCCTAGTATTTACATGTACAGTACTACTTAAAGGATGAAAGAATATCCTTCTTATTCTCCATTTTCCTCACCCAGAGAATCTTTCCTACAAACCACAGTGTTGCCCCAAATTCCATTATTAAAGAACTGGACAAAGTTATTAGTTCTCCTTCTTTGAATGCCCTTACCTCTCTTCTTCTCTCATACCCATGCACTACACACACAGAATAAAGTCTAAGCTTCTAGTAACAAGCCTTTCGTGCTGTCAGTCCTCTCTTGCCTCAATTCCTGGTCCTCACTATTTCACATCCTACCTCCAGACCCAACAAACTTATGCACATTCCTTAAAGGGGCCTCAGTTTTTCAAATATCAGTGAGTCTTTAGTTCTCTTCCTATTACCTGTTGAACACCTATTTTTTATAAATTATTTACTTCTTTCCCAGTTTACGTTCAGTGCCCCTCCTCAACGCTCCCACAGCAACCTGGCAATTTCTTTGCAAAGGGAATCATTTTTTGAGCAAATAAACTGGGAGCTACTTGAAGGAAAGGATTATTTTTGTTCATCTCCATGTTCCTTTGTTCAGCGCCTGGTACTTAGTAGATATTTGATAAAGTTTCCCTAGGCCAATAATAAAGTGTTCATCAACACTGTATTATAAACCAGATAATCAGTATTTTTCTTCCACAATAGAAATAGCTTTATAGTTTTTGCCTGATTATTAAAATAATGCATTCTTATTGTAAACATTTTCTGTTATAACAAGAAACTGTAAAGAATAAAATAAACATCACTGATAATATCATCACCAGTGATGTCTTCTCTTTTAGCTGGTTTTCTACAATAGCATCTGACTGAGACAGAATGGTCTCCAAGACATGTTCATTCATCAGAGCCAAAAGGAAAAGACAGACCTAAGTCATAAGAGCACTTCCCTGGCAGGGCATCCCTGAGTTCAACACTCACTGGATATGTTCTAGAACAACAAAGAGAAGCATAAGGTCACTGGCAGATGAAGAAAGAGCACCAGATGGAATCGAACAGCAAAAGCTACAGTAAAAGAATGAAGAGATAGAATTCTTTGCTGCCATCAGACAGCAGAACCAGGACACAAAGAGAAAACTGGCAAGGAGTCAGACTTTGACTCAATTTAAACAACTTCGTAATCAGCAGAAACAGCTAGAAAAAGAATATCCTGCCTTCTGAGGTAGTAAGCTGCCTGGCCCCAGAGGTGTTCATGAAGTTGCTGAGAGATATTCATTTATTTACTCAGTCAGTCAGTCAAAATTCATTGAACATCTCCCACTTCTGGGTGCTCAGGAACCAAAATCAAATGAGGCCCAGTGGTTCTTCTCCACAAGTGACCATTTATCATGAGCAGGATGTTACTATGAAAGATGAGAGGGTAGATCAGATGACTTCTTACATTCTTTCTAACAACAGCATCCAATATGTCTTACTTCTGAGAAGTCTGGCCCCAGCAAAACTCATAAATGCATTCCAGCTTGAATGTACATAGAGAAGAAAATGAAAGACTCCTTGGGACATATTTCTCTGCTCCTTGTTTAAGAGAGTCTATTAATCATCCTCTATGGGAGTAGATAATGAGTGCCTGCATTTCCAGTTAGGTTTAGGAAAATCTACTTTCCAAGAAGTTTCGGTTTGTACGGAGTTTCATTAGATTAAATCATGGGGGCAAATTCAGTTTATGACCAAATGATTCTTCATTTCATAAAATAATCTGCAGTTGGCTCTTAAAAATTGAAAACTACTCTCATGTCTTTATAATTGGATTTGGTTACCAAAAAAACCAAATATCTATCATCTGAGAAGATCATCTATTTGAGAAATCAAAGCTTACATGATTAACTTCCTAGACCTTCATTTGCTCAGCTTAACCCCTTCAAACAGGTGTGACAGCTCTTCCCTTTCTCC
Organism: Tarsius wallacei; assembly: GCA_963574415.1. NCBI lineage: Eukaryota > Metazoa > Chordata > Mammalia > Primates > Tarsiidae > Tarsius > Tarsius wallacei. The sequence continues at coordinate 18,047 of CAUYQG010124394.1, read as the reverse complement.
TTGCTGGGTGATCAGGATCCATTTTCACCAGTATAGCTGACCTAGGACCTTTGCAGAGAGACATCCTAACAGGACATACATATGGTGATAGAAAAAATAGTTAAAACTGGGAAAATCACTGGACTTTTGACTGATGAGGACCTAAGGGGCTGATGATGTGGCATTCCCCCTCATATGAATGGGCAGTGTCACGTACTTTGCTGGCAATGATCCTGATCCAACCCACCTTCTAGAAACCCAAATGGAACTCTCATAGTGGTCCTCTCTGCCCAGTTGGCTGGCACTCCAGCTGGCTGTTCTAATCCAACAAAACTCCAGGCTTAGCAGAAATCATGGTATTAAATCTCCCTTTTTTCTCCTTTCCATATGTCTCCTCATTTCCAGAATATACCTATATTGCCTTCCACCCCAAATTTTTATTTCATTATTCTCTTTCATAAAACCTCTGAGTGGAATTTTCATGCTATTCTAAATAATTAATGTGTGGGCAGCATGTGTACACATGCGCGCGCGCGCGCGCACACACACACACACACACACACACACACACACACACACACTCAGGGGTTTTCCTTTTGCTTTAGGGCAAGGAGGGCTTGGTCTTCAAAAGCATAATGGTTAGCAGGAAAAGTGTTTGTATTTCATTTTAGGGAAGGTCACCTTCCTGTCCATAAGAGAAATAGACTTCTCCTAACGCAGCAATGAAAAGCCAAAAAGTTGAATTGTTGACATTAGAAAAAAAAAATCAGATTGAACATAAATATTCTGCTGTATGTCCGTGCAGACTCTAGCCAAAGTGGCTTAATAACTGCTGGCTTAGACAAGGACTGGAAGTGCTCCAAGGCTGATCAAGAAGACAGTAAAAGCCACCAGAAAAAATGGTAAGAAGATACCAGCAGAGGTGGTATGGTACTCAGAGTGGACCCCACCTGACTCTCAATCTCAGAGTATTTCCTCAACCTCTGCTGCTTTGTTCTGGTTTCCTGAATTGAATGACCTGGTGGGGTCCTACAAGTCCCAGAAAAGTAGCTAGGTAAGCTATCTGGGTGTTATTAGCAGATACCTCTTTGAAGAGGCTGCTTAAGGTAGCAGAGGGAAAAGGAGAATGCCATGTGGAAAACCTTTGCAATAGAGATTCTTCTTCGGAAGCTGAGATTTGAATTACCATCAGTAGAGCAGCTATATATAAATATGCACATTATCCTCTGGAAGAGTACCCAGCTAAAAAGAGTAAGTTGAGGCTAAAATCCAGGCCTATCACAGGGCTACATTTACCCAAAACAAGCATCTTTCCCAAGTTCTGTAAAGGCACTGAATGGGTTAGCAGTTCCCCCTTAGGAGTTGGGCTTATCATGCCAAACTTATAGTCCACAGACGGTTTCTTCTGCCCCGTTAGGCTGGAAGCAGCAGGACAAAAAACAGCATCGTCACTATGTCGACATCCTCCTCACCACCGTCTTAACTCCTCCCTATAGTGTTTTTGAGACTGAAGGCATCCAGGAAGAAAGCTCCAAGGCCTGAGTTGTCCAGGAAATATTTTTCTTTTTCAGCTGTTGCTGATCAACTGTGTGACTGTGAGCAAGTCACTCAGTCTTGTTGGACCTTGGGTTCTTCGATCCTAAAATAAAATTAATTATAGTCTTACCTACCTCGAAGTTTACTCTGACAATTAAATGAAATGGATTCCATTTCTTTCCATCTAGTTCCCAGGGTTCTCAGGAAGCAGTGCTGGAGAGAGCCTTGAGGAACAATCAGACCAACTTCTATCCTGTTCTCTGCCCCAGTTCTACCTGGCTTCAAGCAAGTGAGGACTCAGTCTTTGCAATGTACCCACCCCTTGCTCCTTGAAATGCTGGAGGGTATTTTATCACGGAAAATCTCCCTTTGGGCTTGTAGGAGTGACCCTGAGCAGTCTCAGGCCCTGGGCTATTTTCCCTCTCTCAGCAGCATTCATCTATGAAGGGGAGGGAGAGGAGAGCAGAGAGGAGGTGCTACCAGAGCATGCTCAAATGTGCCTGCCTGTTGTCTACTGCCCTCTGCTCCGACCATCCCCTGAGATGAGGTGGGCAAAGGCTGACATGATCCCTTAGCTGTGTTCAGAGGCCAGCTCATATGTTGTTGTCACCATGCAAATATGGTGGGCCCCTTTGCCCTTCAACCCAGTGCCCCTGGCAGGGCACAGCCCCTGGTGAGATCATTATTTGCATCAACCTTCGGCTGCCAGCCTGGTGCTTCCAAAGCTCTCTATCTAGAAGCTCATCGGACTGAAGATTTAGTAGCCGATCAGACACCAGGGCTTCCAATTTATGGTTCAGAGAAAAGAAACCCTATTAATCTGGCACTTTTTATTCCATTGTAAATCCCAGCCATATTTAACTCAGCCACCATCAAGGTTTCCCCACTATCTGCCAACAGCAGGCCCATAATATAAAGCTTGCCAATTCAAGGAGAAATTAAGATCCTGCTTAGTATTCAAAGAGTGATTCTTTTCACTGCCTTCCTTTCTGAAGTTCCCCACCATGTCCATGGAGGCAGGGGTGGAGCATCTCTGCTCAAGCTTAGGAAAGCCCTTTTGGCCACGTGGCTGAAGTAAAAGAGGCCTGGTTTTCTTTCACCTAGTAAAGGGCAACCTCAGACTGAACTGTCTGTGCTGATACAGTGCTATCACTGTGGTGACAGTACTTTCCTCCCATGAAGCCCAGAGAACAAAAAGATTTGACAAGTCCATGGGGCTCATAAGTGGCAGAGCTGGGGTAGAGAAAAAAGAGGAAAGGGAAATTTATATGTATACATATGTATGTATCTAGTGAGCAACTCCCATTTTTAAGGCACTTTTAATATATGTTCTTCCCTATTTAATACAAGACCGAAAGGTCAGTGTTACTTGTTGTTTTTTGTTTTTTGCTTTTTTTTGAGTTGGAGTCTCACTCTGTCACCCATACTGGAGTGCAGTTGCCGCTCCTGGCCACTGCAGCCTCAACCTGCTGGGCTCCGGCGATCCTTCCGCCTCAGCCTTCCAAGTAGCTGGAACTACAGGCGCGCACTGCCACACCTGGCTAATTTTTTGTTGTTGTTGATTTTTTTATTGTAGAGATGAGGTCTCGCCAAGTTGCCCAGGTGGGTCTCGAACCCGCAGGCTCAGGCAATCCACTCACCTCAACCTCCCAAAGCGCGGGATTACAGGCTGAGCCACCAAGCCCGGCAGGTCAGTGTTATTACCCCTGTTTAACAAGGAAGAAACTGAGACTCAGATCACCCAGTCAGTAAGGCATAGGCCTGCAATTAGAGTCTCTGCTCCAAAGGCAAACTATTCAAAGTCACCAAGTATTTCCTGAGGGCTGCTATATGCCAGGCACTGTGCTAGTTGCTAGGAGCAGGGATTATAGAGGTGAACGTGAGATCTCTGTCTTCTGTTCTAGCGGGAAGAGAAAAATAAAGAAATAAGCAAGAAACATCAGAGTGATGAGTACTCTGCAGAGAATGAAGATAAGGTCATGTGATAAAGAGAGACAACAGTAGATTGAGTAGTCAGAGAAGGCCTCCTTAGGGAGATAACATTTAAAGAGAGATCTGAGGGCAAAGAAAAGCCAGCTCAGGCAAAGGGAGAGCCAAGGAGAATCTAAGCAGAAGGACTGACCACTTCTACCTAAGCCCAAGACAGAAATGATGGTGGCAGACTTATGTCTGAGAAACAGAAAGAAGGCCAGTGTGGAAGAGATGGGAGGGGTGGGAGGTAAATCCAGAGCAGGAGGCAAGGGCTGGGGTAAGCAGTTTAAATGTTATTCCAAGTATAATGAGAAACCATTGGCAGGTTTGAAGTGGGAGACTGACATGACCTTTATCATTTAAAGAGCCACTGGCCATACAGCTTGGGTGGGAGGGATGAGATGTAATTATTTTCCTGGTTGATCGTTTCAGAGAAATCCTCTCAAATAGCCAAGTGGGCCAGCTTCTCTATGGTGTTATCTAACGCCATGCCATGGCTCCTGAAATTCTTGTCAGCAAGCTTTCCTTCTGGCAAAGAAAACAATGAACTTTTAAAAATAAAAACATGAAGAAATGGGAACTCACTAAACCTGTGTCAGCCCTAGCACCTCAGAATCAGTTGGCCTGACAAGTCATTCCCAGTCCATGGGCCTGAGGTAATGAGATCCAGGCTGGTGATGTGTTAATGAGGGAAGGTAAGGATGAGTCAGGAATCACTAAAAATCCAACAGCCTGAACAGCCAGCCTGCCTAACTACCCCAAATCTTATTCTTGTGTGTTTTAAAACCAACAGGATGTTGAATAAGTAACTTCCGTCTCTTGATAGAAACTGGCAGCTCTAAGTTCAAGGTCTATAGCTCAGTTTTTGAAGGGTCATGACAGGTATAGTTCTCCTTCTGCCTCATGGGAAATCCAAAAAACATCTTCTCACAGGATTGCTTACATATGATACCTGGACCACTGGACCGTCTGGACTAGAACTTTATGGAGCACCAATGGTTCCCCAGTAGAACCAGGAAGTGTGAATTTGCAAGCATAGCAGCATTCTGGTGCTCACCAATATCTGGACTGCTGGAAGCCCAGCAGGTCTCTGTCGGCTGGTGGAGCCCCTAGTGGAGGTGCTTCGAGGTATTGCTCACGTGGACTCCTGCTCCCAACAGTTCACAGCTCCATCCTTCTCAAACAAGAGTCATTTGTCCTCAAAAGCTCTGTGAGAAGGTAAGGAGGACTAGGATCTTCTCTTTTGTGGAGATGAGAAAATAGAGACAAAAGTTTAGTGACTTCCAAAAAGTCATGTAGTAGGTAAGAAGTGGAACTTGGATTTGAATGAAGTCCTCTAAATTCATACCCAGCACTGTATCAAACGATAGAAATAAATTGTCCCAGACATGAGTAGCAATACCCCCTTCCTACAACACTGGGAGGAGGCTGGCGGACACCCTGGCAGCAGACTTGCTGTTTGAAAAGCACCATGCAGAAAATGAAACGCTGTGTTCTGAGGGGAACTTAATTGATCGGATTTATCTCAACACGGATAAGAAACTTCCAAGGTCCTCACTGTACAGGGAGTCCTGGTTCAATGTCCTCTCCCTAAGGCAGGTTTTAAAATGTTATAAAAGACCAGATTTTTATCTCTCAATGCCTACCCCAGTAGATTAATCAGTTTCCTGATCACATTGACATCCTCCACAAGCACAAGGAAGGGAGGGGCTGAAACTGTTGCTTAGTGTTGGGAGGAGGCGAGAAGGAAGATGATGGGGATTTGAGGTGAAATTTGTTTGTTCCCGAGCCAAGTACGCTTGTCCCTCTCTGGGCCCTTCGGGGAAGGGAGCAGAATTAGCTCTAAGGGGCTTCAAAGAAAAATCACAACTGATTGGCAAGTCTGAATTCTGTCCAACTTGGAGCAAATCACAAGAGTGACAGTGGGACATGACAGAGGTTTTTAACTCCTCCTGGGGAAGATGAGTCTGGTCACCCTAAATCAATGGTTCTCAAACCCTAAAGTAGTTAATAATCATACTTCTTTTCCCTGTGTCTCATTTTTCTTATTTGGATGTGAAATGGAGATAAAAGCAGTGCCTACCTTATAAGATTTTTGTAAAGAATTGATAAATTAATGTATGTTGAGCTATTAGCACAGTGCCTGACACATACTAATCATTCAATAAACATTAGTTATTATTACTAACATTAATTTTAAAAATTAATGCATGGATGGAATAATCTAGAAAAACTGTGGGACTGAAAAAAATCACTTGGTGATTTTGACAGAACTTGGCTAGATGCTCATCTACCCCATTTTCTCTTCCTGGGCACATAGGAAGATTAATTTCCCAGCCTCCTTTGCACTTTGATTGCCTCTTATGTGAGGACTTTTCTATACAGTAATTTTGATGTTTTCTGAGGAATATATACCAGACATAAGAAAGAAACCAAAGGCAGAACAAAGCAAAATGAAGATGTGGTGCTCTCCTTTGGATTGGGAATAAGCCCTGCTTTCCTTCCCTAACTCCTTCTGTGTATAAGGCTCTCTGTTCTGCAGATCATTGTACAGTGGAAAGCTCTTCTTCACCACAGAGTAGAGAATGAAATTGACCTAGAGCATCACTTATAAGGGGTTATACAGTAAAATGCCTGTGTCTTCATCTTCAGGAATGAAAATGCCATTGCCAAGGAACATTCCCAGCACACATAGCCATATTCTCACCCAACCTTCTGAATTGCTGATAGGTTCCATTTTCATGGAGGTTGTCAAGCATGTTGAGAAAGAAGCATGGGTGGGGGACAGAGCAAAGCTGTCCCATTTATGGGACCCATACCTACAGTCTTGACCTCATTAGTGTCATATTGTAATCAGCTGAACACAGCCCCATAATCCTGGTGGAAGCCCTCCAATGGTCAAACTCGGTATTCATTTATTTAAACAATATTCCTGGAGTGCCTTCTAGGTGAAAAACACCATGCTAGGCATTTAGACAAGGTCTGAATCACTGTGGTTTGAATTACTCTGAACAAGCCCAGTGTGTGTGTGTGAGTCTTAGTTTTGTCATCTTTACAATGAAACATCATACCTCTCCTGGTAAGACTCTATTGAGATAGTATATTATAATACTTTGGAAAATGTATATTCTTGCCCAAATGTGAAATATTGCTAAGAGATTCCCAGGCTATCTTTCCCCTTTAAAACCTCAGCATACTGCATGGTGAGAGAACTTCCAGATGGCTTTGAGTTTTATCAAATTAATGCTCATTTGAGTCCATTTCAGGCTAAGCCTGAGGCAGACAAGAATCACTAGCCAGAGGCATTTCTCTGTGGCTCATTCTGAATCCCAGATGTTTGCACTCCCGGATGTAACCTGATAATCCTTGCCCTATCCCTGCTCTCATGTTCCTTACCAGTATGGCTAATGGAACACACTGCAATCTTCTCTTCTGTGTTACTCAGAAATGTGGTCTGTGATAGTTCATTTAGAATGATGGTCTCCACCTACATTCAAGTTGCTGTGAAGACCATAATTTTGTTCTTCTTTATGACTGCATAATATTCCATCATGTATATGTAGCACATTTTCTTAATCCAGTCTGCTTTCAATGGATATCTGGGTTGGTTCCATGTTTTTGCTATTGTGAATAGTGGGTGAACTATCCCAGAAACAAAGAACTAAATACCACATGTTTTCACTCATAGGCGGGCCCTGATCTCTGGTCACCCTAGCACAGGATAGGGTCGGCAAATGTTGGACACTGCGGGGGAGGGAAAGAGGGAACAGGGAGAGGGGCTTGTGGCAATAGACTAGGTACCTCAGGGGGAGAGAGGGCCAGCTAGAAGCCCAAACTTCACCTGCATGCAACTCACTTACATAGTGAATCCCCATTTGTACCCCACAAATCCAAAAAAAAAGTTTTATGCAAATAGAAACAAAAAAATGTGATCTGAGTATTAGCAGCATCTCTATCCATTGGATACTTGTTGGACGCAGAATCATAGGCCCTTACCTATACTTCCTGAATCAGAATCTAAATTTTAACACAATTCCAGATGCTTTAATGTACATTAATGTTTAGGGCACACTGACTTAGGATATAAGCGTATTTCCTACTATTCACAATAGCAAAATCATGGAACTCACCAACAGTTGACTGGATAAAAAAAAGGCGGTATATACACCATGAAATTGTGTCTTTTACAACAGCATAGGAGGAACTGGAGATCATCATCCTAAACAAACTGACGCAGAAACACAAAACCAAACATCACATATTCTCACTCATATGCAGGAGCTAAACGGCCACAAAGATGGAAATAATAGACATTAGGGATACCAATATGGGAGGAGGCAGGGAAGGAGGGCTAAGGTTCAGAAATTACCTATTGGGTACAATGTTCACTATCTGGGGAAAGGGCCACCTGAGATCCAATCCCCACCACTACACAATATGTCCATGTAACAAACATGCACATGTACCTCCTGAATCTAAAATGAAAATGAGAAAAAAAGAATATTAGCTGATTTCTACCCAGCTGTTTCTACCAAGCTGCATATATTTTTTTGTCCTAAAAAATAATGATTAATTATCTACTGTATGCTGACTCTGTTCTGAGTGTAGGAATTACATTGCTGAACTTCCAGAACATCAAGAGAAACAACTGCCTGAAACGTTTTTGGAATGAGGCATGTTATAATGTAAAAAGAAGTGGAGTGACTGACCCACAGACAGTTCCATGCAGTAGAATGTGAGAACTGAACTGATAGGGGTGACGAAGGGCTGTAGGAACATGGGAAGAGTTAAGTTGGCATGAGCAGTTGAATAAGAGGAGGCGATGCTTGGGCTTAACGTGGAAGGATGAGTAAGAGCAGGATGGGTGGAGCAGAAAAAGGATAAAATTTCTGGCTGAGGGATAGGAATGATGGACGTCAAAGCAAGAGGAGGCCTGTTTAGCCTTTGGCTGGAGGCCCAATCTGTGCACTCACCATGGGAAAGCTCTTCTCCACTTGGGGCTCTGCCAACAATCACTGTGAGGCCTAGAGCAAACCACTACCCCTATATGGGTCTCATGTGTAACGTACGGGTTGGATCAGGACTTGCAGGTTTTCAAAGTGTAAAGAGTTCCTTCAACCTTCAGAAACGGACAGAGAAAAAGAAGAAGAGGAAGGACTCTGGGCCCCGCCATTAGAACATCTGCCAAGTGTATTCATTTCCCACGTTGAGCCACTGCTTATGGTTTTCAAGGGAAGGTGGAGGGGAGGCATGGAGTGGGATTTCACATATTTGTGTCAGAGGCCAGAATACGCCAACCCATAACATGACTGTGAAGGAGTTCAGGACATACCACCACAAATTATGTTGCTTTAGTATTCTGAAAGCACTTGAAAATAGCAAATACAGGGAGAGGCTTTCTCTGAAGTCCCCTTATCTGCCAAAAGACAGATCCTTCAAAAGGAACTCAATTGTCATAAATTCCTCTGCTAGGAGTTTCATCAACCAGGGAAGATTGACTCTCATCACAGGAGAGGAGACTACAGATGATTCTTGACTTAAGATGGTTCAGCTTACAACTTTTCAACTTTAAGATGGTGTAAAAGTGATTCACATGCAGCAGAAACCCTACTTTGAGTACTCATTCAGTCACTCTTGTTTTTCACTTTCAGTACAGTAGTCAATAAATTATATGAGATACCACTTCATTACAAAATAAGCTTTGTATTAGATGATTTTGCCCAACTGTAGGCTAATGTGAGTGTTCTAGGAACTTTTTTTTTTAAGTGAGAAAGCAGGATTTATTGAGAAGGCAGAAAGGCTCCCACAGTGGGAAGAGACCCGAAGGAGTCTCTTTTAATATTCAGTAGGTTAGGCAAATTGAATGCATTTTCAACTTATAATATGCTTATCAGGCAGTAGCCCAATTTTAAGTTAACAAAGCTTGTCATATCCCATCTATTCTTTTAAGGGACCATTTGTCTTTCCTAAAAACCATTTACACTCCCCCAAGTGGCCTACATCCTCCTCTCCTTCCCCTATTAAGATATATATAGTTCTTAAATCTCACCTTTTGAGTATTTGCCTTTTTTCCTTTGTGATGCCCCGTGCACATAATATTAAATTTTAATACATTTGTATTCCTATTCTCCTGTTAATCTGACTGTTGTCCATTTACTTCATAGAGCCAGCTGTTGACCCTAAAGAATAGAGGGAAAGTCTTTTTGCTCTACAGTTCTCAAATGTGAAAGTAACTTAAGGGGGTGATTTCTGAGGTCTTAAGTCAGTGTAAACACTGAATGCTTATCCATTTCTTCAGCAGTAACTCTCTAGGTTGTGGCCCAGATAGGAGTTTCAGTATGATGACCAGAGGCCTCCTCCTATTTTGTGTCCTAGAGCTAAAATTTTCACACTTTTTAAAAGCATAATTCCTTTCCTAAGTGAAATCATATAGGAAAAACACAATATGAAGAAGAGATCAAAGGAATAAACAGATATTTGGACAGATTCAATACTCATTATGTGACAGCACTTTATGTTATATGGTGTATCCTTACCCTATCACCATCATCCAAGTCCTTCTGTAGATCCCCAGGATTTAGTGTAAAAATAAATAACTCCAAAAAGAGGTTAAGTTGAGATAAAGTCTGGGGCAAGTCTTGGAATTATGGATGCAAAGAGCTATCCTAGGAGAAGGTATAGTGGGTGCTGGAAGGAGCAGTTTGAATGAAGTTGGGAACTAGAAAAAGGGGAAAAGAGAAGACCAGATATAAGGCAAACAAAAAGAGAAAAAAACAGACAAGAACAGAAACAGTCCCCTCCCACCCAAAATTTAAGTGATCTGAATGAAAACCATACAAAGCCTTAGTGACTGCAACATATGCAACCACCTTTTAAAGAAAGTGGCCCCTATTCATCTTTAACTACTTGCTTGCTGTTATAGGTTGAATTGTGACTCCTAAAGAGATATGTTGAAGTCCTAACCCACAGTACCTCAGAATATGACCTTATTTGGAGACAGGGCCATTGTAAATGTAATGAGTTAAGATGAGGTCATACTAGAGTAGGGTGGGACCTCAACTCAATATGACTGGCATCTTTAAAAGAGGCATCACAGAGACAGGGACACACAGGGAGAATATCACATGATGATAGAGGTAAAGATTGAAGTGTTGCAGCTGCAAGCCCAGGGACACCAAGGATTACTGGTTGCCATCAAAAGCTGCAAAGACACAAGGAAAAATTCTACCCAGAGTCTCAGGGGAAGGATGACCCTATACTTTGGTTTGATTTTGGACTTCTGGCTTCCAGAACTGTGAGAGAATAAATTTCTGTTGTTTAAGCCACCCAGTTTGCCATACATTGTTATAGCAGTCCTAGGGAACCAATACACTTGCTTTGGCACTAGCAGTAGGTTTTGCTAGAGAAATCATCTGTGCCAGATCAGTTGGACATGGGCATAGACACAAGAGAGCTGGGTCCCTCTGGGGCAACCTGGCACTCTCTGTCCAGTTGGGGCTTTCACACATAGTGGTGGCAAAGCAAACCAATCATACCCTCTCTGTGGAGCCACATAAATGCAGATGGAGAAAGAGAGGAGAGAGGGGAGAGGGAGGGAGGGAGAGAGAGAGAGAGAGAGAGCAGATTAGAGTCCAGCTCACCCCAAGTCACTATTTTCCAAACAGAATCTATTCCTAGCCAAATCTTCAGTCAGGAGGAACCACTACAGAAGACAGAGCTTTAGAGTAACAGATGGGTGTGAGCAGGAATTCCCCAGAAGGACATGTGGTGTAGGCAGGCTCTGCAAAACAGACCTGCTGCAGGGGTAAAGCATCGCCCTTACAATGATGGTAAAGCCTATGCTTGCAGGCAAGGAGAAAAGAAAAGGAAGCAAATGTGCCTAAAATGTGTGGAGGAGGAAGAGAGGGATTACTGAATGCCCAACCATCCCAGATTGCCCCAGACTAAGGGGATTCCTGTGACACAAGACTTTCTGTTTTAAAATTAGGACAATCCTGAACAAACCAGGATGAGTTGGTCACATGATAAAAGAAAGTAAAAGACTAATAAGTGCAAGAAGAAAGTTGTACATGGTGGGAGATGTTGTCAGCTCCTAGAATGTGTTTGCAGAAGTGATCTAGACCAATCTAGATTAAATCAAGCCGGAAAAGCCGATGGGCCTCATGTGACCTGACCAGATGGGTCAGTGGATTCAGGAGAACTGGTGCTCAGTATTCATCCAGAACTTCGACTCTGACCAAGGACCCTTGGGATGGCAACAGTAGGTGATGTGAGGATCCCTATCTGCAAGTCTGGAAAACTTTGTCCTTTCCAGCAATCCTCTCCAAGAGAAGGAACCGTTCACAGTAAACTTGCTGACACACCTTCTTGTCCAGTGAGCTTGGTCTGCCATATTCCTCAGCCCCACAGGGAACCCTGTAAGGGAAAGAGCCTGAGGCCTTGTGCACAGCCATGATTTCTTTCTCTCCTTGTCTTTCACCCCACCCTCACCACAAATCTTATATGGGATGTTCTCAAGGATGTGTGAAAAATGTCATTACCAACTTATCCCCATCAGGTGGGAGAAGGCGTCCTGTTTATGTATCTATGTCCTTTCAGGTATATGAAATACCACTTTTCAGGATGTATCAGGGTCATTGATTTTATTTATTTATTTTAGTCAAAGTCTTACTCTGTTGCCCAGGCTGGAGTACAGTGGCATGATCACGGTTCACCACAGCCTCCAATTTCTGGGTTCAGGCAATCCTCCGCCATCAGCCTCCCAAGCAACTAGGACTACAGGTGTGTACCAACACACCCAGCTAATTTTTAAAATTTGTTTGTAGAGAAGAGGTCTCACTATGTTGCCTATGCTGGTCTTGAACTCTTGGGTTCAAATGACCCTCCTGCTTCTGCCTCCCAAAATGCTGGGATTACAGCTGTGAGCCACCAAACCTAGCCAATTGATTTTACTTTTGACCTCCTCAGATTGAGGTAAATTTCCTTTAGAGCAGGGCCCACACCTTACTCATCTTGGAAACCCCAGTGCCCGGGAAAATGCCTGACATGTAGAAGTTCCCCATGCAATGTCTGGTAAGTGAACTAATTAATTAATTAATGAGTTAGCTAATGCTGAGCAGCATGATCTTTCACTTTGAGTCAAGTGTCAAACACTTGCAAAATTCACTGACCCAGCACTTTCTGCATGTGTAATGTATCAGTCATTAAGCCACCTGAAAGCAGTTAGAAAGAAGAAGAAAACATGTCAGAGCTCTGCAGCCTCAGAGGGTTACCTGAGTGATCAGTCAGTGCTCTGGCGTAAGCTCTAAGGCCAAGTCGGGAGATTATACCAGAGCTGTGACAAGGGTACAGAAAGGAGATGCAAACACCTGTGCCTATGACGGCATACTCTTCCCTAATTACCCTACTTTTGCTATTCTCACCTGGTTATTGTGGCTCTAGAAGAAGCAAAAAAACAAAAACAACAACAAAACCTGAGCTGTAGACCAACTGCTGAGCTCCAGACAGAAACACAATAAAAGACAAACAGAATGGTATAAACTGGCTGAAAGAACACTTGGCTCAAGCACCCTGTAGCATTAATCCTGTTTTATAAAGAAGGTCCTTGATGATAAGGTAGTGGACCCGAGTATGATCTCCATTCTACTACTATGTGTCTTCAGTCAGGTGGCCTAGCCTCTCTAACCCTGTGTTAGCCCATCTCTAAGCTTGCCAATAATCCTTCCACCCCAGGTCCATTGGGTAGACATATGAAATAACACATGTCAGACATTTTGACCTCTTCTAAAGAGGCACCCTAGAGAAATTTAAAGCAGAGAATTTTATCTGCCCTAAAATGACTCCCAGAGCTCCAAAGATGGTTATTTTAGCAAGCCTACTGATGGATTTAAAGTTTATGAACCTGAAAGCTAATGTACATTCCTCTGTAAAGAGCAGGGCCCTGCTAGGTTTTTGTCTGCACACAAACTCCAACACTCACCCGGGAAGTCTGTTAGTAAATAAGGCTTATATCTTTTGTAATGTGCAGGCATTCTACGTCTAGGCTGGCACTATTCAAAATTCTTTTGTTCTGATATTTTTAAAAAGATAGGCCTAATGTTTCACTGACCTCCTGTGGGCATAAGAAAGAAGTACATTGATTTCACAGATCGGAATTTCCTGGTGTGGGCTAAGGAAGTATGTCTTCAATCTTCCCTACCTGGTGGAAAATTCATACAGCATAAGATTCCATGTGCTATTTCATGCCTTGTCCCAAGATCCTTCAGGCCCTGATGGCAAGTTTCTCCTGACAACCTAACTGGTACTTAAGTCCATTTGATAGATTGACACAATAGCAGAGCAGACAGTATACACAGGAGTCATCTAAGGAATGGACTGAAAGATTTTTAGTTCTACTTTAAGAGTTTCTGATTTTTGTGGTTTGGAGGTGGCCCTGGGATTTACATTTATTTTACTAAGCAAATGGTTCAACAAATCTCACTTTGAAAAATACCAGCTTGCCCACCCCTTCATTTTATAAATGAGGAAATTAAGACACCAAGAGGTTAAAAGCTTTGCTCAAACTGGCAATGCTAATTAGAGGCAGATCTGGAACCTAACTCTAGCTTCTGAGTCAGTCTTATTCTGTCATTTGTAATCAAAATAGTCACCATTTAAAGGGCATTCATTATTCATTGGGAGCTGTGCTAAGTACATTGCCTTGTATAATCCTTCTATCAATTCTGTGAAGGAGATGGATAGTATCATTAACCCATTTTGTAAGTGAGGAAACTGAGGCTTAGAGAGTGAGATGACACACAGTCATAAAAGGCAGAACAAGAATCAAACTTAGCCTAAGTGAATTTAAACTAGAGCTCTTATCCACTACTCCATTCTGCCTCAGAAACATGCACAGACCCTAATTAATTTTTTGTGGCCCTCTGAAAAACAGCAGCTTCCCCCAAATTTGAAATGTAGTGATGCCCATGTGGCATTCAAGGCACACATTTAACAAGCCTTCTCTCTTCCCTCAAGAGAGGATCTTCAAGATGAGGCATCCTTGTAAATCTCAACTTAGAGAAAGAATCTCCTTCACCACACTTGACCTTAGTACAAGCTAGAGCGATTCAATCCATTGTAAGATCTACACTGAGGCTATAGCCAGAGCCCCGGGTTTTATTGAAACGCAGGAATGTGTTCAACAGAGAGCTGTTCAACTAGGGATATCTGGGACAAAAATAATGACTCCACAAGGATGGGTCCAAGGTCTAATCAGAGGAAGTCACTAACAAGCACTGTTTAAACGGGTCAAAGGAAGAAGCAGAATTATTCTCGTGCCCCTATTTCTCTAATTAAACACTGTATTAGCTGTCTATTGCTATGTGACAAATTACCCTAAAAGTTACCAGCTTCAAACAACATGCATTTATTATCTCACACAATTTCTGAGTTTCATAAATTCAGGAGCAGCTCAGTTTCTCTCATGAGGCTGCAGTCAAGCTGTGGGCTGTGCTGCAATCTTCTGAAGGTCAGAGGACTTCTGAGCTTATGCATGTAGTTGCTGGGCAGCAACAGTCTCCCACTGGCTGGATGCCTCAATTCCTTGTCACATGGATCTTTTCACAGGGCTGCCTTGGTGTCTTCAAGATAAGGAGATGGTTTCCTTCTGAGTGCGTGCTAGAAAAAAAGAGAAGCCCCAATGGAAGCTGTGCTCTTTTATAACTTAATATCAGAAGGGACTTGTATATTCTACAGTTCACAGAGAACAACTTTAATGTCATGTGAGAGGGAACTATACAAGAAAGTAAATATCAAGAGGTGGAGATGTGGGTGAGGCTATCCTGAGGTTGGCTACTGCAAATTCCTTCACCTTTGCTTAACTTTTCTTTCCCACACAGGTCCAAATAACTCCTCCACGGGCCATGCACTATGCTAAGTAACAGTGAGAAAGCTGGGGACATGACAGGCAGTCTCTTCAAACCTGGAGCTTCCTGATAATGTGAGAAATAGACATTAGATAACTCATCACACAAGTAAGTGCAATTAAAATTTTGTGAAGAAACTGAGAAGGAAGAGCCTGATGCATTATATGAGAGTATATATAACATGTGGTGGGGAGGCTGTCGTTTGGACTGAGGGAGTCAAGGAAAGTTTTCCTGAGGAAGTAAAATTTTAAATTAAGTTCTCAAGGCCAAGTAGGAGCTAAAGCAAAAATGGGAGAAAGACAATCCCAGCAAAGAAACATGAGCACACCAAGATATGAAAGGCGATTATAGCTAGAGCTCAGTGGGTCAAGGAAAGTGTGAGCTTCACCCTCCTGGAACATTCTCTCCACTCCCTGTCTCTCCTCCAAAGTACACTCTTAGGGTTCAGCTGAAGCCTCACCTTCTCTATAAGTTTCTTACCCACTCCAACCTTCATCTCTCCCCTTGTCCAGCCCTGCCCCACCTAACCCTAACATCTTGTAGTTATGTATCACACAGTATACTATTTTATAGCTTTATATTCTTTCTTTACCTATAAAATAAATTATCTGTGGTAAGGAACCATAGCTAGTATTCATAGCCGTGTGCATCTTTTACAATGCATGACATATAATAAACATTCATTTTTTATCACGAAACATGATAAAAAAGTAGGATTAGAGACCTACTTGCACACTTGTATATATGTATGGTTGTACGCTTTCTTTCAAAGGCAATTGCATGCATGCACACACATCTTTCTACAGAGCCAGGCTCTGAAATGGAAGTGGTAGATAGGACAACCAAAACCTGGTAAGTTTAGACCATCCTGGGTAATTTTAATCCATTCACAGGAAGGAATAACTTCTAGATAACATAATGATAGTAGATTAAACACACACAGTTATATTCACTCTCACCAAAAACCTCACTAATATTACTGCAAAGGGATTTTAAAGCATAATCTCTCAAAGACAAACAATACAAAAAAGACACAAGCAACAAAATTGTATAAGGTGGAAAACAAAAAGAGTAGTAACTTAGTGACTTAGCAAACTTGAAAAAGTTAAACCCTAAGCTGGCAGTAGAGAATTCTGGCAAGTATACCAGTATATACTGAGGAACCTCCAAAGGCTTAGGGATTGGCAGCACAAGGCAATTTCGGAAGTAAGAATGAAGTTAAAACTGAAAATAGGAGGAAGGATCTAAAGTCTGCTTAGAAGCAGTTACTCTTAGAAATATACCTTGAACAATAAAAGCAAGTCACAGAAGAACTACATATAGAATGGTCCATTCTTACAAATCTCAAAACAAAACTGAAAACGTACATTGCTTATGGGTATATACATATGCAAGTAAACGATTTTTTAAAAGTAGGAAGCAGCTGATACAAAATTCATGACAGTAATTCATTACTTTTGGGTCAGGTTGGTAACAGAGGCAGGGAGATGGGAAAGAGAAGAAACAAAGATGTTGATGCAAACATATATGGAATGTTCTTGTTCTTAATGGATGTGCTTTTTATTAATATGCTTCATAATTTACATATGTGTTACTTATATGTTTTGTACATAATATTTATATATTGTATTTTGTATAACTATTACATAATGTAAAAATATAAACAGAGAAGGAGTGACTACTTCTTCCTTACCCAAGAGGAAGACTAGACATCTAATCTCTAAAAAAGTAAAAGAGTATTTGGAATGATTAATACCAACCAGCATTGAAGACAGAAGCCATGCTGTAAACAAACATAAAATTAATATTATATTTGTGATCTTCAGCCTTCTCCTTCCAGGCTGTTTCCAGAATACTTGCAGCCAGGCCTGTAAGGTAAATATTTGAAAAATGTTTCTTGGAGAATCGGGCCAACCTAAAAGAAAAGAGCTAAAGATTTTCACATT
This sequence comes from Tarsius wallacei, assembly GCA_963574415.1. Taxonomy (NCBI): domain Eukaryota; kingdom Metazoa; phylum Chordata; class Mammalia; order Primates; family Tarsiidae; genus Tarsius; species Tarsius wallacei. The sequence continues at coordinate 712 of CAUYQG010124394.1, read as the reverse complement.
GGAACTTCATCAACAAATGTCCTGCCCTGGTCACATTATAGTGAAGTTCAGTGGTCAACAAATGAAATCTGTATGCTTAGAGATTTGAGTTTCCTTTCTAGTGCTCAATTATAAATATGAGCAAATTCCTAGGGTTTCCTAAATATCTGAAGTAGTCCTTTAATGGGAAAGATAAACACCAAAATCAAAGAGAAAAAGCAACTTGCAAAAGACAGAGACAATTTAAGGAACACAAAAATTTTAAAGTTTTTTTAATAACATTATTATTATTATCTTTTTTATTTTAAAGATATGGGGTACAATTCAGGATTAGGTATACAAGTGGTCATCATACAGGTAAAGTTTGGGCCTCCCTTTGGTCCTCACTTTGCCTGGTTTGAGATCAGGTAGTCTTACTGGTGTTGTGTCCCCCATGCCACCCCCACCCCAGTTGTATCCCACTACTGCCAATCCCTTTCTTAAAGTATTATGGTAATTGTCCAGGGTTCGTTTATGAGTGAGAACATGTGGTACTCTGTTCTTTGTTTTTGTGATAGATCACTGAGTATGATAGACTGTAAATTCATCCAAGTTGCTTCAAAGTCCATATGTTTTTCTTTTTTTTTTGAGTTGGAGTCTCACTCTGTTGCCCAGACTGGAGTGCGGTGGCTGCTCCCGGCCACTGCAGCCTCGACCTGCTGGGCTCCGGTGATCTTTCCGCCTCAGCCTTCCG